>JZKD02S1776816.1:0-12147 GCA_000966675.3 Picea glauca
AAAAGCCTTAGTTTTAAAGCAAAGTAATTCGGTGCAACATATGTTATTACTATTCTATTATATAACAGACATTATTAATTTCTTGTAAATTTCTATAGTCTGCAGCTACGCTTCTCATTTTCTATATCGTGGAACTGTCGGTGCTATTTGTAGACCACAAAACATCAGACACCCAATTTTCAGCGCGCTAGTTCGAGAACCCGCCATACAAAAACTGCCTACGTATGCAATGAGAGCTACAAATTTCGTATCTATAACTTTATACAAATGCATATTTCGTATGTATAATTTATTTACTAAATATCTACTTTATACAAATACATTGTTCGTATGTATAATTTATTTACTAAATATCTACTTTATACAAATACATATTTAGTATGTATAATTTATTTATAATGCTATTTTTTTTGTATCCAACAACCATTCAAACATTGATAATTTTTTATATTTTTTCAAGAATAACTAATTCGAGAATACTAAGTTCTGCACACAAACCACATGTATTTCAACTTTCTAGCCACTTACTTGTACTAGGTCACATTTACTCCCATACCAACCTAGACTACGCTGCGATACAGTACTTGTTATAGAATGTAATTCCAACCTCTTGTTTTGAACTTTTTACAAAATATAATAACTTACTTAAATCCAATTTTGGAGATCTCTTAAATACCAAAAGATGTAAAAAATAATTAAAATACAAATCTCTCCATATTTATATGTTGATATAATTTCAATATTTTTATATTTTTATATGTGAAAATGATTTATCATAGTTTTTATTTTGCATAACATATTTTGACATTAAAAAATAGGATGAACTTTATAATCTCTTCAATATTCAAAATACAACTATTTATCCCACCATTATCAAATCTATAAATAATCGCCCCATCAATACACACTGTCCTTCAATTAGATCTTTTGATTTTGTGTCTTTAACTTTGAGGGGTGAGGTGGCATTTTAGATGTAAAAACCATCACTCTATTCATTTACTCAAATATCTCCCCACTACCTTCGGATAACCACTTGTCTCTCCGAGTTTTAGTGTTTTTTTGCATTCTTTTAATAATATTTTTGGATTAGGAAATAAAAAAATAGAAAGGTTTAGTTTAAATATATATATATATTTTAATGGTAATTATAATAGAGATTTATTATATATATATTTTTTTGAAATTACAATTTTTCATTACTTAAATTATTTTTGAAATGTATAAATTAATTCAATGCATTCAAAAACTCAAATTGCAATTTTTATTATTTAACTATTTTTTAAATTCATAAATTGATTCTATGTATTCAAAAATTCTTGAAAATTGTAATTTTTCATTACTTAATTATTTTTGAAATGTATAAATTGATTCAATGCATTGAAAAACTAGTGGAAATGTCTAAATAGATTTAATGTATTGAAAAACACCTGAAAATGCATAAATAAATTCAATGCACTGAAAACTCTCAGACTCTCAGATTGTATAATCCCAACAATTCAAATCTGTTATTTTAACAATTTCTAACTGAATTTTAGATAAAATTGATGAAAAAAAATGCTCATCAAAAAACCAAAAAATAGGTTTACCCTAAATCAAAACAAAATATAAAATCTTAAAACATATATAAAATATAAATATTTTTTAAAACTTTTTTATCATAAAGGCAATGTATTCTGAGTTAGCAATGAAACATACAATACATAAGAGGATGCAATAAAGAACCAATTTAGAATAGAATGCATGTATCAAGCTGCTTGTGTTCATACCAACCCCCTTAGCTGCTGCAACTTTTAATCATATATATCACCCCTTTGGTTAAAATTATCTTTGGCTTGATTTTGTTTTGAATGGACACATGATGGAGGAAGCTGATCAACTCCCATCATCCATGGACGGGGGTGAGGAGATAATAGCATGCACTCGGAAGCTTTATTGTCACTCTGAAAGGCAAACATCTGATACAACTAGAATGCTGTCCAGCAGAGCCACTGAGAACTCAAAGAAGGTATGCTCGTGGAATGGTATTTCATGCAGACAACACACTAGAAGAGTGGTTGCCATAATCTTCCTCAATTATAGGGTTGGAAGGTACCCTTTCGCCATCTATTGGCAACCTCTAGTTATTGCACACTTTGAATCTTTCATATAATATTTTACAGAAAGAATTTCATCAGAGTTTGGACAACTTAAAGCACTACTGGAATATTACTTGACCTCACCTTTATTTAACAATGGAGTTCTATTCCAAAAGCTTTGTCTAATTGCACAAGTTTAAATGGATCCAAATTCCATATAACAACTTGTTGAGATGGACCGTACCAACAGAATTTGGTCGTGGAGAGGGATCACTGCACTGCATGCCTCTAGCTCGTCAATCACAGAAGTTGCATGCATGTTTTCTTTAAAACGAAATCACAATCAAATATTTGAACCTGTGTACTTCTTTAGATTTGTCTGCACAGGCTGTTAGAAAATGCTCAGATACTTGGATAACTACTCAAGAGGAATTGTTGATTGTTGAGTAAGGAACATGTATTTTCCCTCCCAATTGGTTTCCATACAAATTCAACAATGGCGAGCTCTTAAGGCTTTCCATGCTATTGTTAAACAAGTATTCATGATTGCAAATTCCTAAAATTTGTCATGGTCAATTCATTGTTGGATTCAACCAACACAATTACAAGCAAGCTTCAAAGATCCCTCGACATTAACATCTGCACGATTATTATATTAACAAGCAACTTAATAAGATCTGTGATCAATTGGGGAAGACAAAAACCATGTGATCAATTGAGCAAAACAAAACCCACTAAACAACTTAAAATTCTAAGGTCACTGAAAAAGTGATTGTACCAGGAAATTCACCTATCAATGCATTTTCCATTAAATCCAGTAGCTTGATATGGTTAGGCCAAGATTCTGGCACAGTGGCTAAAAACTGATTACAAAGATGAAGACTGGTAGAGAAGCTGGAAAGGCTGTGTCCAGATTGCCACTGAGTATCAACTGAAGCTTCGATACAAATAGTCAAAGATCCCAAAATAAGAGAACTTTCATGGAAGCTTCCCCAGAGATCTGGGACACCCTGACTCTTTGTAACTGCATCTATGTGAAGTTGACGGTATTCTGCCTCACAACAAGTTGCTCGCTCATAAACTGCAAGTTGCCTAGATATTGAGGAATCACTGAATGACTCCCTCCTTGCTGTTTTTTGCTAGATCTAATAGCTAAAATGAAAATAAAGTAGTAAACTACAACGATTTTCAGCAATATTCCTAGAAATATTGTTATGGCTTTGGGAACTGTACCTGTGATATTGTAAGCATCAAGATAAAGATGGCATCCGCTAAAAATCTTGGTTCAAGTCTCCTCAAATCGTTAATGGCTTCAGCTTTAAGGTAAACCCATCATGGCTTCATATATCTTGCCAGTGAGGCTACTTCTACACGGGTTTAGGAAGGCCAACTGACTCAAATTGGCAATGGCTTCACCCGTGCTGTTCTAGAAGCTATGTGCCTATATAACATCAGATCTGTTATTTACACAGTGGTATCAATGTAATCGTGGTATCCATTTGAATGAATCCACAAACACTATCCCAAAATTACAGATCTGGGGAACTTAAAGATGAGTTCGATATAACTGGATCCAACTCAAAAATATGACAGAGAATCGAGATGGGTTCANGTTGACGGTATTCTGCCTCACAACAAGTTGCTCGCTCATAAACTGCAAGTTGCCTAGATATTGAGGAATCACTGAATGACTCCCTCCTTGCTGTTTTTTGCTAGATCTAATAGCTGATGTGAAAATAAAGTAGTAAAGATGGCATCCGCTGAAAATCTTGGTTCAAGTCTCCTCAAATCGTTAATGGCTTCAGCTTTAAGGTAAACCCATCATGGCTTCATATATCTTGCCAGTGAGGCTACTTCTACACGGGTTTAGGAAGGCCAACTGACTCAAATTGGCAATGGCTTCACCCGTGCTGTTCTAGAAGCTATGTGCCTATATAACATCAGATCTGTTATTTACACAGTGGTATCAATGTAATCGTGGTATCCATTTGAATGAATCCACAAACACTATCCCAAAATTACAGATCTGGGGAACTTAAAGATGAGTTCGATATAACTGGATCCAACTCAAAAATATGACAGAGAATCGAGATGGGTTCACCAACCCAAACAAGTTGGAATACCTCCACTAAGACGATTCAAAGTATGGACCCTCTCAAATTTTTATATATGAAAGTTTCATCCATTCAAGGTGAGTAGAATTAGACAGTGTACCTTCCAATCCTAATTGGAGAAAGATTATGGAAACCACTTCTCTGGTGTGTTGTGTAAATACCATTCCACGGACATGCGTTCTGTGAGTTCTCAGCAGTATATTTGGACATCAATCCAGTTGAATCAGATTTAGCTGACTTGCTGAAGGACAAAAGAGTTCCCACGTCTCTGATTTTCTCAGCCCACCCGCGTCCATGGATGATGTAAATTGACGAACTTTTGCGTTTATTCAAACAAAATCAAGCGGAGAAAACTTCCACCCAACGGGTCATACCGATGATCATATAAACGATCTTCTTAATGATCTGAATATGGCTTCTCAGAGCGACTAATAGTTGCAGCAGTTACAGTGGCCTCAGCCATGGTGGAGGCCATGACCACAGACCACGCAAGCAGCATTAGAAAAGCTTCTTTAAGCAATGCGTTCTATGTATCTGTGTCCATAAACAGATACAGATCTCATCATTGTCGTGGGTGAAAATATGAATGGTCCACATTGAGTTGGACCCGGTATTAGATAAGGTGAGGTTTGCTATAGACTGTTAAATTAACTTTTTCGACCCACACATCAAATTGGCGTTGGCTAAACGTTATATTTTTGAGTTTTTTTTTGTCGGAATTTGGGGATGTAAATTTGGTTAAAATAGCTATTTTGTATTGTTTAAATTGTATTTCTGAATGTATAAATGAATTCAGCGTGCTGAAAAACTCCTGAGATACTCTGATTATATAAACTTGACCACTCAAATTTGCAAATCCAACCATTCATCACTAGATTTCAAACAAAATCAAACAAAAAAAATTACCAAAAACAAAAGTAAAACGTTTAGACTACTACTATCAAATTACATATTGAACTAAATATGTTCTAACGCACTTAGAACCAACTCCACTGGTCAAAAAAAAAAAGTAGGTAGTGGGGTTGGAATTTGAGTGACAGATATGCCACGAATTATTGAGTTGCAATTTGAATAGCACGACTACTTTTTTTTTCGTTTTTTCCAATTATAATGGTGGAATTCCACCTTGAAAATCGGTTTGTCAAAAAATAATATGCCCACTAGTATTCCCTGTGTGACTTGGGCTCAAACCGATGATCTCTACTTCTCACAAAACTATTACACAGCCATTTTGTCGGTTCAATTATTCTTAATGGATATGTTCTCAAACTATTTTTAGGATGATGGTGGAATTTCATTATAAAAGTAGATTTGTTTACCAATAAGGTTGCAACTAATTTTCTTATTATCAATTCGGCTCGTACGAATCATCTACTTTTAACAAAATGTTTTGAACAATTTATTTTAAAATTTATTTTAATTTATAGGATGGTTTAAATTTTTTAGGTTTTGAATTTTTTTATTATTTTTGTTATCAATTTTATTTGAAAATTGTTGGAATTGTAGATTTGAGTTGTTGAGTTTATACAATTTGAGTGTTGTTGGAGTTTTGTCAAAGTATTCAAAAATGCAATTTAAGTATAAGAAAATTACAACTTTACCAACACTTATATAGCCAAATTCTTTCCTTTGTCTTTGAGGTTGGATAGAACGATGGAAGTTACAAACATAAAAGACTAACTTCAGGCATGAGTATGTGCATGCTCACGGATTGGGCGCGACGATTGGATTAGCTACCCAACCAGTTCGAGACGTGGGGGTCGACAGTGCATGGAGGCATGGACTTGAGTTGTAGTATGATCACAACAGTGAGTCACGAGGAGTTCAACACTCCAGAGCAATTTTTAAGTGAAGTGGGCAGTAATCAGTCGTAGCAAGAAATGACAACAGAACCAAACACCAACAAGACAACAACACCACAATGAGATAGTGCAACAGAGTTGGGTGACTTTCATCGTTGGAGTTGGGTGAAGTGACTATATTAACTCAGGCAATAGATCGTGCAAAGTTGGGTGCAGTACAATTTGGTTGGTTTGTTGAAAATTTGGGGTTTCCACCTTGACAAACATTTGGGGTTTTTGGTTGGCACGAAACTTGGGTTTTCCAGCAGACTTAGTTGTGATGGGGAATGAGTTCTGGAAGAGACTTGAAGATCACATATTTTGTGGATGTTGTCAGGGATGTCAACGACATGAGGTGGGGAATGATGTAAGGTCTTCTGTTAGAAGGGAACAGACAGCCTCGCCCAAGTCCTCGAGGAGACAAAACTTAGCGTTTCTCCAACACCCAAGTGTTGCACTAGTTGGGCAAGTAGGCACCTTGAGTGCGCAAACACGCTAAGGGGATTGCCCAACCATGAGGCAAAGTATAAGGTGGGGTGCACCAAATAGGTTGAGTTGCGTCGACATGAGGAGTGCACCAAGGTTGGGGCATGTTGGTCCCAAGGGATGCGATGGTTGACAAGCGCATGGGTTTGTTGGGGTGCGTTGGTCCACAAAGGGATGTGGTACACCCAAAGGATGTGATGATTTGCGATGGTGACCTTTGGAGTCCATATAAAAGAACAAGGGCACATAATCAAGGAAGACATAATTGAACAACAAGGAGAGCAAGATCAACTCTGTGATTCTGAGGCAAACTTGGATGAAAAGGAGCTCACTCACTCAAGGAGCCAAGTCGTTCCACATGGGAGGACTTGTGTTTCCTGGAGGTGATTCTATGGACGGAGTTGGGGTAACCTTGTTTTGGGTTGATTTTGAGGAAGTATTGTCGTGGGTCTGAGGGAGGCATGCTATGAGATAGAACCACTGGTCTGTGTGAAGTCTTGTAACAGAGAAGAGACAATGATTCTGTGGTGGGCATACATTTAGGATGCACCATAGGAGTTGCAAAAGTTGTTACGAAGAATGAGTCTTGGTGTGAAGAATCTATGTATGAGTGTCTTGGTGAGGTGAGGTGAGTCATAGGACTCTACCCAAGTTGGAAACCGAGCCAGTAGTGCTCATATTGTAATTATTTCACAATAATAAGTCTTATCTGTGTGTTAGACCACCCACATTATATATGTGTGTCTCTTGTTTGTTTCACAAGTGTTCTCTTTGTTTCATGGATGTATGCTTAAATGACTAAGTGTTAAGTTGTTAGCAAATAATCTAAGTATACAAGTGAGTTTCACTAGAGTAGGAGTGTGACTCGCCTATATCCTAGAATGGAGTATGGGTATGCTCTAGGTGAAGAGGCGTAGTCCAGATGAAGTATCATTTGTTTTGTCAAGCAACCAAGTGAGAAACGTCATGGTGTTGCATGCCCTCAAGAGGTGCATGATCGCAAAATTCAGGTAGGCACACTGTGGGGATGTGACATATGGTATAAGAGCTTGTTCATCGCCAATTTTGAAGAAGGGTTGGTGAGTTGTTCACCATTGTCTCAATGATAGATGGTATCATAGAAAACTTTGAAGGAATTTTGTTGTGGAGATAGTTCAATGCAAACATTCACAGACTTGGTGAACAATTTGGTAGAGAGAACTGGTTCATCGCAAAGACTTTGCATCAGACTTACGAAAGAGGTTCCATTTGATAGTGTGGTGGGATTTTGATCTGGGCGCACACCTTGTAGAGACTGAGAGAAAATTTTGTGGTGAAATGAAGAAATTGAACAAGGTGGATGATCGTAGAACTCATCACAAAGTTCATCACAAGAATTGTCACAGAGTTGATTGCAGAGGCAGTTTGGGTGCAAAATTGGTGAAGGTTTGGTAAGGTGGACTAACCTTTCGCAGAGATAGTCTGGGCACAAAATTTTTTGGTTTGGTTTGTGATGGAAGTAAGTCCTATACTTATTGTACACACCTTGAAGATACCAAGCACAGAGCTTGTAGGGTGAGCCAAGAATTTGGCCAAGGTGGATGAATGCAGGACTTGTCGTAGATCTAACCAGAAGTGATCACATAGGGTGATAGCATAAGTGATCAATAAGGTGAGAAGTTATGGGTTGCAACAAGTGGAAGCACTTGGGTAAGTTGGATGACTTGATGCAACCTACAATAGGTTTGCAACAAGGCAGTTGGTTGGGCACGTTTTCATCATGACATCTTCTTGTTGTGCATTGTCGAGAACAACAATTGATTTGAGTTGGGTTATTGGATGAGTGGGTTGATCGCAGCCTTCAGATGAGATGACTCTTCACTGACTTACGCAAGTCAATTAACAACAATATGGCTTGGCAATCAGCCATCATGTGCATGGTTCCTTGAAGCGGAAGCAGTCAAGGTGCAGACATGGAAAGACATCCAAGATGAGTTCGATCGATTGCATGAGAAGTTTGGGACTTAAATGGATTTTTGAAGTGGATGAATGGACTTAGCATTGTATCACAACGAAGGTGTTATTCAGGTTTATGTAGCTATGAGCGGTGATTGAGGGGACTTCATGTGGAGAGATGGTGACTTAGGAAAGTGAAGGTCCAAGACAATAGACTTAGAACATGGTTNTAACTTCGGGCATGAGTATGTGCATGCTCACGGATTGGGCGCGACGGTTGGATTAGCTACCCAACCAGTTCGAGACGTGGGGGTCGACAATGCACGGAGGCATGGACTTGAGTTGTAGTATGATCACAATAGTGAGTCATGAGGAGTTCAACACTCTAGAGAAATTTTTAAGTGAAGTGGGCAATAATCAGTTGTAGCAAGAAACAAGAATAGAACCAAACACCAACAAGATAACAACACCACAATGAGATAGTGCAACAGAGTTGGGTGACTTTCATCTTTGGAGTTGGGTGAAGTGACTATATTAACTCAGGCAACAGATCGTGCAAAGTTGGGTGCAGTACAATTTGGTTGGTTTGTTGAAAATTTGGGGTTTCCACCTTGACAAACATTTGGGGTTTTTGGTTGGCACGAAACTTGGGGTTTCCAGCAGACTTAGTTGTGATGGGGAATGAGTTCTAGAAGAGACTTGAAGATCACATATTTTGTGGATGTTGTCAAGGATGTCAACGACATGAGGTGGGGAATGATGTAAGGTCTTATGTTAGAAGGGAACAAACACCCTAGCCCAAGTCCTCGAGGAGACAAAACTTAGCGTTTCTCCAGCACCCAAGTGTTGCACTAGTTGGGCAAGTAGGCACCTTGAGTGCGCAAACACGCTAAGGGGATTGCCCAACCATGAGGCAAAGTATAAGGTGGGGTGCACCAAATAGGTTGAGTCGCGTCGACATGAGGAGTGCACCAAGGTTGGGGCGTGTTGGTCCCAAGGGATGCGATGGTTGACAAGCGCATGGGTTTGTTGGGGTGCGTTGGTCCACAAAGGGATGTGGTACACCCAAAGGACGTGATGATTTGCGATGGTGACCTTTGGAGTCCATATAAAAGAACAAGGGCACATAATCAAGGAAGACATAATTGAACAACAAGGAGAGCAAGATCAACTCTGTGATTCTGAGGCAAACTTGGATGAAGAGGAGTGAGATCACTCAAGGAGCCAAGTCGTTCCACATGGGAGGACTTGTGTTTCCTGGAGGTGATTCTATGGACGGAGTTGGGGTGACCTTGTTTTGGGTTGATTTTGGGGAAGTATTATCGTGGGTCTGAGGGAGGCATGCTATGAGACATAACCACTGGTCTGTGTGAAGTCTTGTGACAGAGAAGAGACAATGATTCTGTGGTGGGCATACATTTAGGATGCATCATAGGAGTTGCAAAAGTTGTTACGAAGAATGAGTCTTGGTGTGAAGAATCTATGTATGAGTGTCTTAGTGAGGTGAGGTGAGTCATAGGACTCTACCCAAGTTGGAAACCGAGCCGGTAGTGCTCATATTGTAATTATTTCACAATAATAAGTCTTATCCGTGTGTTAGACCACCCACACTATATATGTGTATCTCTTGTTTGTTTCACAAGTGTTCTCTTTGTTTCATGGATGTATGCTTAAATGACTTAAGTGTTAAGTTGTTAGCAAATAATCTAAGTATACAAGTGAGTTTCACTAGAGTAGGAGTGTGACTCGCCTATATCCTAGAATGGAGTATGGGTATGCTCTAGGTGAAGAGGCATAGTCCAGATGAAGTATCATTTGTTTTGTCAAGCAACCAAGTGAGAAACGTCGTGGTGTTGCATGCCCTCAAGAGGTGCATGATCACAAAATTCAGGTAGGCACACTGTGAGGATGTGACATATGGTATAAGAGCTTGTTCGTCGCCAATTTTGAAGAAGGGTTGGTGAGTTGTTCACCACTATCTCAATGATAGATGGTATCATAGCAAACTTTGAAGGAATTTTGTTGTGGAGACAGTTCAATGCGAACATTCGCAGACTTGGTGAACAATTTGGTAGAGAGAACCGGTTCATCGCAAAGACTTTGCATCAGACTTACGAAAGAGGTTCCATTTGATAGTGTGGTGGGAGGTTGATCTGGGTGCACACCTTGTAGAGACTGAGAGAAAATTTTGTGGTGAAATGAAGAAATTGAACAAGGTGGATGATCGTAGAACTCATCACAGAGTTCATCGCAAGAATTGTCACAGAGTTGATTGCAGAGGCAGTTTGGGTGCAAAATTGGTGAAGGTTTGGTAAGGTGGACTAACCTTTCGCAGAGATAGTCTGGGCACAAAATTTTTTGGTTTGGTTTGTGATGGAAGTAAGTCCTATACTTATTGTACACACCTTGAAGATACCAAGCACAGAGCTTGTAGGGTGAGCCAAGAATTTGGCCAAGGTGGATGAATGCAGGACTTGTCGTAGATCTAACCAGAAGTGATCACATAGGGTGATAGCATAAGTGATCAATAAGGTGAGAAGTTATGGGTTGCAACAAGTGGAAGCACTTGGGTAAGTTGGATGACTTGATGCAACCTACAATAGGTTTGCAACAAGGCAGTTGGTTGGGCACGTTTTCATCATGACATCTTCTTGTTGTGCATTGTCGAGAACAACAATTGATTTGAGTTGGGTTATTGGATGAGTGGGTTGATCGCAGCCTTCAGATGAGATGACTCTTCACTGACTTACGCAAGTCAATTAACAACAATATGGCTTGGCAATCAGCCATCATGTGCATGGTTCCTTGAAGCGGAAGCAGTCAAGGTGCAGACATGGAAAGACATCCAAGATGAGTTCGATCGATTGCATGAGAAGTTTGGGACTTAAATGGATTTTTGAAGTGGATGAATGGACTTAGCATTGTATCACAACGAAGGTGTTATTCAGGTTTATGTAGCTATGAGCGGTGATTGAGGGGACTTCATGTGGAGAGATGGTGACTTAGGAAAGTGAAGGTCCAAGACAATAGACTTAGAACATGGTTTCATCCAAGGATGTCATTGGAAAAGTATGGTTTGTTTTGAGTTCTTGTATTTCCTAAGTGTTGCAGTGATTTCTTTTAAGGCAAATCAAATGACTTGGTGGTTCAAGTGTAATCTGTTTTCATGGTGAAAATTGACAGAATTGAGGGTGGCTCAAGTGGTGCAGATTCAAAAACATATTGTAGCACTTTGAGATGCCTTGACTGGGTGAAGGTGTGGAGAGCTTGGGGTGACCTTCTTGGAGGAGTCCAGTGGTGAACTTAGTTAGATTTGAAGGAAGTTGTGGAGGTGGCTTGAGAAAGTTTCCTAACTCTTTGATGAGGAGAATTGGACATGTCCATATGGTGTGTTAGCACTCTGTAGTTTGCCCAAGGCTGAAAGGCAATCACAGAGGCAACATCAGAACCACTTCGAGTCTTGGATCTAGCCCTCCAAGACTCATAGAGAGATCTCTCTGTCTGATATAGCTTTGTTTGAAGAGATATTAGGCTAGTTAATGAGAATAATGGGCTTTGTTGTCAAAGTATTTTTTAATGGTTGAGACAATCTACTCCTCCATTGGGCTCCGAAATTATTTGGGAGCGTTGATTAAATATAGGATATGGTGGATGGGGGGCGCGTAGTCAAAAGAGGGCGGGAGTATAAGGTGGTAG
>JZKD02S1776816.1:25582-47555 GCA_000966675.3 Picea glauca
GAATTCGGGTCTGCAAATTCGCAACAACCAAAGTATGAAAAAGATGGCCCTAACAAGAAGTCTCCTGAAAACCAGTCCAAGACACAAGAAAAGAAGGGTCACGGGAAGACAAAGACTACTTAAATTGCATTTTTGAATACTTTGACAAAATTCCAACAACACTCAAATTATATAAACTCAACAACTCAAATCTACAATTCCAACAATTTTCAAATAAAATTAATAACAAAAATAATAAAAAAATTCAAAACCTAAAAAATTTAAACCATCCTATATATTAAAATATCCTATATATTAAAATAAATTGTTCAAATCATTTTGTTAAAAGTAGATGATTCGTACGAGCCGAATTGATAATAAGAAAATTAGTTACAACCTTATTTTGAGAACATATCCGTTAAGAATAATTGAACCGACAAAATGGCTGTGTAATAGTTTTGTGAGAAGTAGAGATCATCGGTTTGAGCCCAATTCACACAGGGAATACTAGTGGGGATATTATTTTTTGACAAACCGATTTTCAAGGTGGAATTCCACCATTATAATTGGAAAAAAACGAAAAAAAAGTAGTCATGCTATTCAAATTGCAACTCAATAATTCGTGGCATATCTGTCACTCAAATTCCAACCTCACTACCTATTTTTTTTACCAGTGGAGTTGGTTTTAAGTGCGTTAGAACATATTTAGCTCAATACACAATTTGATAGTTGTATTCTAAACGTTCTATTTTTGTTTTTGGTAATTTTTTTTGTTTGATTTTGCTTGAAATCTAGTGATGAATGGTTGGATCTCCAGATTTGAGTGACCAAGTTTATATAATCAGAGTATCTCAAGAGTTTTTCAGCCTGCTGAATTCATTTATACATTCAAAAATACAATTTAAACAATACAAAATAGCTATTTTAACCAAATTTACATCCCCTGATTTGGACAAAAAAAACCCAAAAATATAACGTTTAGCAAACACCAATTTGATGTGTGGGTCGAAAAAGTTAATTTAACAGTCTATAGCAAACCTCACCTTATCTAATACCGGGTCCAACTCAATGTGGACCATTCATATTTTCACCTAATACCGGGTCCAACTCAATGTGGACCATTCATATTTTCACCCACGACAAGGGCATTATCAGATCTGGATCTGTTTATGGACACAGATACATAGAACGCATTGCTTAAAGAAGCTTTTCTAATGCTGCTTGCGTGGTCTGTGGTCATGGCCTCCACCATGGCTGCTGCCACTGTAACTGCTGCAACTATTAGTGGTCTGTGGTCATGGCCTCCACCATGGCTGCTGCCACTGTAACTTCTGCAACTATTAGTCGCTCTGAGAAGCCATATTCAGATCATTAAGAAGATCGTTTATATGATCATCGGTATGACCCGTTGGGTGGAATTTTTCTCGTCTTGATTTTGTTTGAATAAACGCACAAGTTCGTCAATTTACATCATCCCTGGACACGGGTGGGCTGAGAAAATCAGAGACGTGGGGACTCTTTTGTCCTTCAGCAAGTCAGCTAAATCTGATTCAACTGGAATGGTGTCCAAATATACTGCTGAGAACTCACAGAACGCATGACCGTGGAATGGTATTTACACAACACACCAGAGAAGTGGTTTCCATAATCTTTCTCCAATTAGGATTGGAAGGTACCCTTTCCCCATCTCTTGACACCCTCGAGGTATTGTGCACTCTGAATCTTTCTTATAAAAAAAATTGACAATGAAAGAATTCCATCATAGTTTGTGTAGCTTAAAGCGCTCCATACATGACCTCAGTTTTAGTTCGGTGTGGGGTTTTATTTCAAAAGCACTGTCTAATTCTACTCACCTTGAATGGATGAAACTTTCATATATAAAAATTTGAGAGGGTCCATACTTTGAATCGTCTTAGTGGAGGTATTCCAACTTGTTTGAGTTGCTGAACCCATCTCGATTCTCTGTCATATTTTTGAGTTGGATCCAGTTATATCGAACTCATCTTTAAGTTCCCCAGATCTGTAATTTTGGGATAGTGTTTGTGGATTCATTCAAATGGATACCACGATTACATTGATACCACTGTGTAAATAACAGATCTGATGTTATATAGGCACATAGCTTCTAGAACAGCACGGGTGAAGCCATTGCCAATTTGAGTCAGTTGGCCTTCCTAAACCCGTGTAGAAGTAGCCTCACTGGCAAGATATATGAAGCCATGATGGGTTTACCTTAAAGCTGAAGCCATTAACGATTTGAGGAGACTTGAACCAAGATTTTTAGCGGATGCCATCTTTATCTTGATGCTTACAATATCACAGGTACAGTTCCCAAAGCCATAACAATATTTCTAGGAATATTGCTGAAAATCGTTGTAGTTTACTACTTTATTTTCATTTTAGCTATTAGATCTAGCAAAAAACAGCAAGGAGGGAGTCATTCAGTGATTCCTCAATATCTAGGCAACTTGCAGTTTATGAGCGAGCAACTTGTTGTGAGGCAGAATACCGTCAACTTCACATAGATGCAGTTACAAAGAGTCAGGGTGTCCCAGATCTCTGGGGAAGCTTCCATGAAAGTTCTCTTATTTTGGGATCTTTGACTATTTGTATCGAAGCTTCAGTTGATACTCAGTGGCAATCTGGACACAGCCTTTCCAGCTTCTCTACCAGTCTTCATCTTTGTAATCAGTTTTTAGCCACTGTGCCAGAATCTTGGCCTAACCATATCAAGCTACTGGATTTAATGGAAAATGCATTGATAGGTGAATTTCCTGGTACAATCACTTTTTCAGTGACCTTAGAATTTTAAGTTGTTTAGTGGGTTTTGTTTTGCTCAATTGATCACATGGTTTTTGTCTTCCCCAATTGATCACAGATCTTATTAAGTTGCTTGTTAATATAATAATCGTGCAGATGTTAATGTCGAGGGATCTTTGAAGCTTGCTTGTAATTGTGTTGGTTGAATCCAACAATGAATTGACCATGACAAATTTTAGGAATTTGCAATCATGAATACTTGTTTAACAATAGCATGGAAAGCCTTAAGAGCTCGCCATTGTTGAATTTGTATGGAAACCAATTGGGAGGGAAAATACATGTTCCTTACTCAACAATCAACAATTCCTCTTGAGTAGTTATCCAAGTATCTGAGCATTTTCTAACAGCCTGTGCAGACAAATCTAAAGAAGTACACAGGTTCAAATATTTGATTGTGATTTCGTTTTAAAGAAAACATGCATGCAACTTCTGTGATTGACGAGCTAGAGGCATGCAGTGCAGTGATCCCTCTCCACGACCAAATTCTGTTGGTACGGTCCATCTCAACAAGTTGTTATATGGAATTTGGATCCATTTAAACTTGTGCAATTAGACAAAGCTTTTGGAATAGAACTCCATTGTTAAATAAAGGTGAGGTCAAGTAATATTCCAGTAGTGCTTTAAGTTGTCCAAACTCTGATGAAATTCTTTCTGTAAAATATTATATGAAAGATTCAAAGTGTGCAATAACTAGAGGTTGCCAATAGATGGCGAAAGGGTACCTTCCAACCCTATAATTGAGGAAGATTATGGCAACCACTCTTCTAGTGTGTTGTCTGCACGAAATACCATTCCACGAGCATACCTTCTTTGAGTTCTCAGCGGCCCTGCTGGACAGCATTCTAGTTGTATCAGATGTTTGCCTTTCGGAGTGACAATTTTCAAGAGTTTTTGAATACATAGAATCAATTTATGAATTTCAAAAATAATTAAATAATGAAAAATTGCAATTTAAGTTTTTAAATGCATTGAATTAATTTATACATTTTAAAAATAATTTAAATAATGAAAAATTGTAATTTCAAAAAAAAATTATATAGATAAATCTCTATTATAATTACCATTATATATATATATATATATAAACTAAACCTTTCTATTTTTTTATTTCCTAATCCAAAAATATTATTAAAAGAATGCAAAAAACACTAAAACTCGGAGAGACAAGTGGTTATCCGAAGGTAGTGGGGAGATATTTGAGTAAATGACTAGAGTAATGGTTTTTACATCTAAAATGCCACCTCACCCCTCAAAGTTGAAGATACAAAATCAAAAGATTCAATTGAAGGACAGTGTGTATTGATGGGGCGATTATTTATAGATTTGATAATGGTGGGATAAATAGTTGTATTTTGAATATTGAAGAGATTATAAAGTTCATTCTATTTTTTAATGTCAAAATATGTTATGCAAAATAAAAACTATGATAAATCATTTTCACATATAAAAATATTAAAATCAACATATAAATATGGAGAGATTTGTATCTTAATTATTTTTTTAATTTTTTGGTATTTAAGAGATTTCCATTTAAATTGGATTTAAGTTATTATATTTTGTAAAAAGTCTAAAACAAGAGGTTGGAACTACATTCTATAACAAGTGTTGTATGGCAGAGTAGTCTTTGTCAAGTTGGTATGGGAGTAAATGTGACCTAGTACAGGCAGGTGGCTAGAAAGTTGAAATACATGTGGTTTGTGTGCAAAACTTAGTATTCCCGAATTAGTTATTCTTGAAAAAATATAAAAAATTATCAATGTTTGAATGGTTGTTGGACACAAAAAATTTAGTATTATCATAAATAAATAAATTATACATACTAAATATGTATTTGTATAAAGTAGATATTTAGTAAATAAATTATACATATGAACAATGTATTTGTATAAAGTAGATATTTAGTAAATAAATTATACATACGAAATATGCATTTGTATAAAGTAGATTTTTAGCTTTATAGATACAAAATTTGTAGCTCTCATTGCATACGTAGGCAGTTTTTGTATGGCAGGTTCTCGGGCTAGCACGCTGAAAAATTGGGTGTCTGATGTCCTGTGGTCTAGAAATAACACCGACCGTTCCACAATATAGAAAATGAGAGGCGTAGTTGCAGACTATAGAAATTTACAAGAAATTAATAATGTATGTTATATAATAGAATAGTAATAACATATGTTGCACCGAATTACTTTGCTTTAAAACTAAGGTTTTTTTTTGGAAAAAAAAAGATATAGCATTGTCGAATTAGTTTTCTTTGGACATGTTTTATAGAGCATGGACGGACTGCTCATTCCATAATTAGTAAGTCTTTGGATCACAGGTTGTCGGGTTGGCGGTTTCAAAAATGGGTCTATGTCGTTCTGTGTCCTACAAAATCCATCGACAATTTCGTGATATATACAAATTGAGAAGCGAGCTTGAGAACTATAGAAACTTATTATAAAATAAATAATGGTTGTTACATATATCAGGAAATTACATCAACATTTAAACCATCAACGTCGTTGAAGACCCAAAAATTAGCATGCAATAGGAGAGAAGAAATGTAGCATATCCGAATTAGTTTTCTTTGGAACAAACAAGAAGGTTCCTAGAAACCCAAAGTTTAGTATAGAATAATGACATTTTTGAATCAATTTTCTTTGAAGTTTAACAAAAATTAATTATGTATGTTACATGTTTGTGGAAATTTAAATGTGTTTGTCATATAGACTGGGATTGGGGCTCTCGCGGACCATAAAAAGAAATAAGTACAAGAATTAGGAGCGTCGAAAGAAGTGTGCGATAATAGACAAGAAGACCTAAAAAAAAGAAATTGGAACTTATGGGTCTTTTGTTACAGTTTTCTATTTAAAGAGGACATAAGTGGATTGATAAAGAAAATAAGATGACAGCATAGACTTAAACTGGAATGGTAAACAAAACAAGATGGCAGTATAGACTTACTATGAAGCCGATGTGTTTTTGTTGTTGTCGTCGATGGGCAGTGGACTCTTGTTGATCGGTTGTTGCCCTTCCTGGACGAGGCTTTCCATTCTGAGTTGGAACTGTTCTTCGATGTAGCTTTTCATGGGGGTTGTGTTGATTTCATCCTGGATCTCTATGTCGTAAAGGTCGTTTTCTAATTTCCTTATATCCATTGAAATCCTATGCAGACTCTGTTCAATTTCTTCATTGTGTGAGGCATAGTCCAGTACCCAACGCTCGTGCTCATCTAGACGATGTTCAAGTATGCCGTAAAACTTTTCGAAAGACAACCCCTTTCAAATATCAACTTGTTCCTGGAATGCTTCTATGGTGACTGACAAGGATTTGAGAATTAAGTTTGGATCTTCAACCTCGTTGGTAGTTCCAGCTAAGTCCATCTGGAGCAGGCTTGTCAATAAATTTTCCTTTTCTGATATGACTTGTTTACATGATTTGACAATGAGGTGTAGGTTCTCAATTTTGTTTTGCCAGCATGCTTTTACTTTTTTAGTGCGCTTTGGGGAGGGGAGTTTCTCCCGTCTTCATTTTAGTTCTGATGTGTTCAAGGCATAGTTGGCAAAAGGGTCCAGCACCTGATGATAGAAAAGATGTTCATTTTTTAAATTTGCCTCCAAATGTTCAAGCAAATCATTGGCCTTCTTTCCAAAGGAAACTAAATTTTGTGATGTTTCCCAGGATTCAGTAACTAGCTGCATTATTTTGTTGATGTTGTTCTCCACAAGGGCTCTGGAGCATGCAAGGAGGGTAGAGGATACTTTCATCTTCGTTGCAATGGTAGAAGGCATGATTTTTTCCAAAGGACTGGCAAATTCTGGTGTTGCAATGAAAGCCTGTTCAAATTCGTTGAGGCGATGTTTCAAATTGGCATAATCTGTCTCCCTTCCTCCAATGGAATCACAAAGAACGTCATCGGTTACCTGGTGAAACAAGTAGATTTTGGATGGGGCCATCTGGCTAAAGTCAATCTTTGTTCGAGATTTGTCTTTCCTATTTGTTACATCTCTCTTTTCAATGACCATACTTTTAGATTGGTTGTCAAAAATAGCACTCTGGATTATGAAGGATTCATCTATGTTAAAAAATTTGGTGTCATATATGTCCACCACGGACGACCCAATTTTTTGCATCTAGTCATCTTCAATTTCAATTTGCAGTTTTCCACTGTCAATTTCGGGTTCCTCCGCATGCCCTGCATTGTTTTTTCTCTTCTTCGCCAGTGGAACTTTGTTAGAACTATCAATATTTATGTGACGAGGGTTCTTATCTCCTCCTCCTTTCTAAGATTTTTGGGTTTCTTTCTTACTGGGATGGATCGTTGAAGCGACACTCCGTGGTGTTGTGCTCTTAGGAGTGTTGGCGGGGGGCTGGGTGCTCTTCTCACCGGATACTTTACCATGTTGTCTGCACAATTCAGTTGCGCTTTGCAATGTCTCTGCAATGCAATGGGCAGAAGCAGGATTGTTGTCAACATTGTCCCTGTCTTGGGTCAGGTGTCTATGGATAAAAGAGGTGTTAAACCCAACACCCAGTAAATGTTCTCCAAAAATGCCATTGGGGTCGAAGCCTTTTAGCCTTTCAGCATACGTTAGGTTCAATTTCTTGAAATGGGCGGAAAACTCGTCAGTTTTGTTGATGTTTATGCACACGAAGTCTCTGACTTTCCAGGGCATAGGAATGAACTTTTTTTTTTCTTGTCATGGAAAAAATGCAACCGGTGGTTGTATTGCCTTGTTATTTCTGCAACAAACATCTTGTCTGTGATGTGGCATGGAAGGAAGGTATGATTTTCCTTAGAGCCAAAGACCATGAGGAGACTGTGATTTTCCTTTTTCTCAAGTGTGCCCTTCTTGTTCAAAAACTTGCTTGCGTGGCTAGACATCCGCGAAACATCCTTGCCTAACAGTAAATCTTTGAAAACTGAGACAAATCCATTAAAAACTTCATAAAAACAATGGCAGGCCTTGTGTCTCCACAGGGTGTCATGCTAGAATGTTATTGGGTTGAATCCACAGTTTATTTTATTGGAAAGAGAAAGTTTTGGAATCAGGCAGCAATACACAATTGCAAAAATCAAGTAGGATGACATATAAAATTTATTTGATTCTTTGAATCGTGACAACTGGGAACAGAGTTCAATGGAGATTAACTTTCTCCAATCAAAAATGTATTGTTCCTTGACTATGAAATACAAAATATAAATAATTCTATGGGAAATGCTTGTTGTGGATGCCTGTCCCGTTATTCTTGTAAACAGCCAAGCAATTTTCCTGAATGGATTTCTAAAGGAACTTACCTGCAGCCTTTTGATATCTTCAGGAATTATTGTCGGGTCTTCGAGGAAGTCAGCTAAGATGTCCAACTCGTTATGATGTTTTTATAGAAATTCCTTGCAGTCCCTTCTTCTGAACGTTAATGTTGGTTTCGACAATTTCAACATCTCGCGGAAGAGCTGAGGTGACAAAGAAACAAGAGAATGGTCGCGTAGTGGAATAATTGTTTGGCCTAGAATATATTTTTCGGCACACGAAGAGACCACCTCCTTACAGTCAAAAACCTTAGGGACACAACCTGAACGAGCGATTCCGGAGGTCCAAATCACTTTGTTCTGGGCGGAACGAGATGAATAGTAAAAGTATGCCTTGGACCACTGGAACCTTTGGTCCTGTTCTGCGAACATATTTACTGTATCTCCAAAAAACTGTAGTTGACCCACTTCCATAGGTCTACAAAGACATTTATTTGTTCTAGACGATGAATGAAATGAAAGGTTGGAAGGGCTAATATAACCCTGCACAATTTTTGGTCGAAAGCATGTGAATGAGAGATGTCCTTGAGACTTCCGTGATTAATGGCAATCTGTATGGTTGTTGCATGATGCGTTGTTAACATTAAACACTACTAATTTCATATATAGAAATGTGAACATGGTGGATATTGCAATGAGGGATTAAGCATTGCAGATTTCTTGAGAGGCCCAACACAACGATGCCTGTTGGAGATGAACAATCAGAAGGGACAAAATAAGTTTCTGCACATCTTGGTTTAATGCGTAATAATGGGATATCTCCTCGATTTTTTTGCCCATTAATGACAATGTTGACGGTTCCTGCATGGTGACCTGTTAGCATCAAAGGTTTCTAATTGCATAGCAAGAAAGTACGGAGGTCGTGGGCAGGGGAAAAAAACCTACAAAATAGGGTTACAAGGTACAATTGTTAAAGCTGAGGGCGCTAGGGTCAAATTGTATGTCTCGGAACTTTTTGATTGCAATACGCGTAACCCGCCAACCATGGCGATAAAATTGGCTAAGTATGAAGAGCAATAGCGGTCGATCGGAGGAGTCGTGTGATTATATAGATGGAGATAAAGATATCTCAACCCACCAATGCTGGAACCCGTGTTTATAGAAAGGCGACTATGTATATAACCACAAAGTGATAATACAAGGGAAGAAGAAAAGGGAAATGTAAATCACGAAAATTTTGAGTGCAATATGCATATCAGGGAAGAAGAAGAAGTAGAATTCGAATGCGCTAACCTAAAACACTGACTAAGAATTTGAGATTTCATGAATTCGTGAACAGGAGGATCCAAAATAGGGTTAGAGGTCTAGATGCTCAAATTCTATTATTTGGAACATTTGAATGCACAATCTGTAACATGGAAGAGGGGGCGATGTCAGAACCCGGTAGTCAATTTCTATGTTGCAAATGGATGGATGCGAACTGTTTCATATTGTTGTGTGAAGTTGTCACTTGTAAGAGTCATTAGTAAGAGCATAGCAAATGTATATTAGGAATCACATTTGTCAATCGTGGTACAGTGAAGCTTGCGAGTTCGAGAAGCACGCGATAGAATTGTAGATTGCCAACCCAACAACCGTGGACATAAAATTGCCTAAGGTGTGATTATATACATGGAGATAATGAGAGACATAATATAGGGGAAGCAGAAAAGGGAAAAAGGGGAAAGGAGTCAGCGGTGGAATTGTAGATCAGGGAAATTTTCAATACAAGATGTGAACACGGTAGTCAATTTTTATATTGCGGAGGACTGGAGTAAATAATTTGAATGCATAATTTGTAACACAGAAGAGCGGATGATGTCAGAAGAGCGGATAATAGCGGACCCGCACCTGTGTCCAGTTGTTAGTACTAACAGGTAATTTAGTATTGAAAATAATATTTTAGATTATGTTAAATACTTCATAGGGATTAGTATCCGTAAACAATGGCAATCTCCACCCCACCAACCTTGCATTTCATGTGTGAATTTGTATATCGCAGAACTTGAAGGACTATTTGGAGGACACAGAACAATAGAAGTGAAATGTCAGGTCAACCATTCCACAGCTCTGCTTCTCAATTTGTATATCGTGGAATTTTGGGTGCTATTTGTAACACACGCAACAATGGAGGGCCAATTTTGAGCCCGCCTACCCGAGAACCCATGATCAGAAATGTCGGTAGGTATGAAAAGGAACAGCTATCGCTTCAATTCTCCATGCGAGGATATATATGGAACTGAGATTTTTCCCAACGCAGCAACCGTGGACATAAAATTGGCCAAGTATCGAAAGAAACAACAGTCGGTCATATTTCTCGTCTGATTATATAGATGGAAATAAATATATGCCAACCTGCCAACGTTGGAGCTGCATATTTCGTGAACCCGCCAAAAGGAGGATCCAAAACAGGCTAAGAAGGTATCCGCAGAGGAGGCAAGGCCTGGACCTTCTAATTGTATTTCTCTGAACATTTGAATGCATAATCTGTAAGACGGAAGAGCAGACGATGTCCGATAGTCAATTTGTACATTGCGGAGACTGCAATTCCAACTGTTTCATACCTCTATGTCCAGTTGTCACTAATAAGTGCTAATTTAGTATTCTAAATAAATTTTTAGATATTGTTAGATACTTCATAGGGATTGGCATCCATAAACAATGGCAATCTGCACTCTTCCATTTCTACATTCCATATGTCAATTTCTATATCACTGAACTGGGAGTGTTGTTTGGAGGACACGAAACAATAGAAGTGCAATGTGGATTCAGCCAGTCCGCAGATTCGCTTGTCAATTTGTATATCGCGGAATTATGGGTGTTATTTGTAGGCTACAAAACAATGGAGCCCCATTTTTGAGCTCGCCTGCATGCCCGAGAACCCGCGATCGAAAATGTCGCAAGGTATGGAATGCAGAATTTGTTCGTGCTTTATAGAATATCATGTCTATATTTTACAGTCCCATAATACATGGGAAGAAAATAAGGGGAAAAGGATGGAGGTCTTGGCAGTGGAATTGTAGATAATATAAAGGAACAAGAGAAGGGAAACAGAACTAAGTATCTCGCAGAAGAACAGTAGGGTTCGTAAGCAATGACCCCGCAGCGACGGGCATAAAATTGGCTAAGTATGGAAAGGAACAACGCTCGGTTGGATCCATCGTGCGAGGATATAGATGAAGATGTTAAAGCATGAATTGCATATGACAGAGGTATCTTTCATACCACTTTCTCCACTTGTCACTAGTAAGAGCATTGTTGATGTATATCAGGAAGGATGTGAAGTTGTTAAGGATGGAAAGAAGCAATAGATACTTTGAACGAAGTCAATGTGTACGAGGAACCTACAGTGAAATTGTAGATCATGGATATTTTCAGTGCAAGATGTATATTGCAGAATGATAAGCAGTTGGGTTCGCAAGCGCCGGCCTGGCAACGCTAAGTATCTCGCAGAAGAACATCAGGGTTCGCAAGCGCCAGCCTCGCAGTGGCGGGCATAAAATTGGCTAAGTATGGAAAGGAACAACGCTCGGTCAGATCCATCGTGCGAGGATATAGATGAAGATGTTAAAGCATGAATTGCAGATGATGGAGGTATCTTTTGTACCACTTTCCCCACTTGTCACTAGTAAGATCATTATTGATGTATATCAGGAAGGATTTGAAATTGCTAGGGATCGAAAACAACAACAGATACTTTGAATGAAGTCAATGTGTACGAGGAACCCGTGGTGAAATTGTAGATCACAAATCTTTTCAGTGCAATATGTATATTGCAGAACGATAGGCAGTTGGGTTCGCAAGCACCGACCCCTCAACAACGGGCATAAAATTGGCCAAGTATGGAAAGGAACAAATCACTGATGTTGTTTTGCTGCAACATGTATATGACGAAATAGGGGACATAGGTGTTGGGTACCGTGAACCCAGGGTCTGGTGCCCAGATAACTGGGCAAGTATTGGCCAAGACAAAGTTATGATATCTATTTCAATATTTATCATACTAGCATCTATTAATGAACAAAGTTTTCATATTTATCTTAATAGTATTCATAGCAATGTATATTAATGGATTGGTTGTTTCAAATGCAAGTGATCTCCCAATCTGCAAGATGCTTCTCGGCTTGCAAATTTCGTTGGAACCTAAAAAAATTTGACTGCAACATGTACATAGCGCAACAAGAAACATGAATTTGCATTGTGGTCTCAATGACATAAACTCCTTATCATCTATTCATCATTTATTCGTTGCAATGAGATCAGCAAACACCGACTCTCCATAAACATCAATATCTAAATTAAATTAAATGCAATCAAAATTTGGTGTAACTTTTGAGTAATTAAAGCATAAATTGTAGATTACGGAATTTCTTAGGTTGGAAGATGTATATGACCGAACAATGGACATAGTTGTTGAATACCAAAAACCCAAACATAATTGCCTAATCTTTGTCAAAGAGGAAGTTTTTTTGTATTTATTCCAATACTACTGATATTAGTGTATATGCACGGATATTATCAAATAGAAGAAGCTTCAATATATCCAACAAATTTCAAAAGAACATTACATCAACAGTTCAGTTGCCTTGTCGTTACTCATTATTAATTCTATCCACAAAACCCGAAGAATGGGAGCAGCATGGGTCCTCCAATTTCTTTCTTTAAATACAGGGCCACTGCCACATAAGTATGGCCTATGAAAAATTATTCTTACATGTAAAATGTAAACAAAAAATAGGGCAGATTTCATGTTTAACCACACAAGGGAAGAAGGTAGAAAATACAATTAAAACAAATACCAGAAATTGGAAAATACTGTTAAAAAATAAACCGAAATTATTCTATATTCAAAGAAGGTGAGTTACAAAATACAACCGAGGCTATTTTCGACAACGATTGTGATTTTGCCTATCGTCGACAAATTTAAAATATGTACATTGATGAAGCTTCTTCACAGTTTTGTACTTAATCGGTGCTACCAAGTACATCTATCCCACTTTTTTTAATATCTTCTCTCTTCCAGATATGGCCTGCTTGCAATGCTTGTTTAATCAAAATTCCATTCTTTGTCAAATATTAATTTCCCTCTATTGTCGAAAAGTTGGGGTTTAAGGTGCTTTGCTTGCAATGTTCCTGACCCTTGACATCCGAGACAACTTGAAAATGTCATTCACGCCGATTTCAAAGTGGAAGGAGTCGGTCTATGTCATAATAGCTAAAGTAGTGGAAAATAATTCAAGTACATAGTGACTGGTATTCTCCCTATATTTGATCATTTGTTTGTTTGAGAATCCTGCCTGAGGATTTGTATGTGGAACTTCTTTGCTTTATTACAGTAAATTGGAAGGAACGTCCAACCCAATTGCAAAAATCAACTCTGTTGAGGTACATAACTTCTTCGGGCAGTAGAGGTGTGGAAAGTGCATCAAATGTTGCAGAATGCACTAGAACAGGTGTGGCAAGTGCATCAAATGCTACAGATGGCATCAGAATATATATTTCTTCATAGCTATGTAGATATGGCGGCCCACGGAAACGTATGGAATGTTCAGAGGTGATGCCAAATATGTAGAGTCTACAACTACATCCCGAGGAAACCGAATAAACTTTCACAAAGAACATATCTTTCTGTCAAGTCAGCTACCAGACCCACACACAAGTCACCATACTATGAAATAGAAACTTTTGCAGTGATAACATGTCATTTTATCCACCCATACAGTTTTCGCTACCCGCCTCCAAGGTAGACAAATACTTGTGCAATCTGTACAACTCGATACACTTGCCAAATCTGTGTTGTTAGAAGAAGCTGTATACTTAAACGAATAACTATTGTGCACTCGACCTCAAAATCCATTACAATTCCCAGCAATAAAACAAAGAAGTTCAACCAACAAATCTCCAGCCAACATTTTCAACGAACCAAAGCATCGAACACAGGGAGAAGACCAACCAAAACATACTTGTTCTATTTTTTCGTCCTCTCTGAGTTTCTCTTTGTATAACAGAGTTTTATTTTTACTCAAATCTCAAGTCACATAAAACCAGGCTCTATTCTTTCATTTGCTCGTCCATCGCATCTCTAATTTGTCTTACATGTGCATGACCAGGAACATTAGAATGAAGGCACCCTAAAGCGCAACTCTTTGATCATAGAGAGCAATGGAAATAATTATTTAAAAGCAAGGCTGGATGGTCTACCATAGATTTTGTGTTGATTCTTTTTAATGACAGATGTTCTCGATATTTTCACTTATTAATGCCAATCTTTTTTAATATGTACGCTCAATAGTGACCACCAACACGTATTAAAATTCCCATATCCAAGTAGATTCTGAAATCTGACATCTAAGATATGCACAATATTAAAGAGGGACATGACTTCAAGGCCTCCGTGGCTGACATGTTCGTGAAATTTGCCGAGGCTTTTAAGAAAACTAAAACTGCACAAGCAAAAAATAAAATAAAAAGTATTTTGCAAATTCAAAATGCAGGCAAAAAGAAATTACCAAATCCCATAATATTCGCCTATCTATTCATTTTAATGGAAGATGTCCTCCACTTATTAAAGCCCGTCATTTCGAAATGCACAATATTAAAGAGGGACATGACATGAAGGTCTCGGTTGCCGACACGATCGTGAACTATGTTGAAGCTTTGAACAAAACTAAAACTGCAAAAGGAAAAATAATAATAATAATAATTTCGCAAATTTAAAATGTAGGCAAAAACAAATTACCAGATCCCATAATATTTTCCTGTCTATTCATTTTAATTGGAGATGTCCTCAAGCTTTCCAGTTATTAAAGCCCATCTTTTCGAACTTGTCTGGTCGGTTCTAACTTTTTAAAGCATATTTAATGTGTATTGGGAAGCGTAGAAGGTAGCGGGGATGGAGCCCTATGTAACAGATGTTACTACTATTGTTCTTTTTTTGCTCATGAGCATATGTAAAACGTATGCAAAGAAAAGTAATTCGAGAATGATATTTTTTTTTAGGAGCCCTTGAAATTCAAATAGAGTGCAAGCTTGATTTTCATTTTGTATATCGTGGAACTGTCTGTGCTATTTGTAGGACACAGAACAATAGGGACCGAACCTAGAGCCCTTGAAATTCCAATAGTGCACAAGCAAGCTTGATTTTCATTTTGTATATCGCGGAACTGTCCATGCTATTTGTAGGACGCGGAACAACAGGGACCGAACCTAGAGCCCGCCATCCCAAGAACCCGCAATCCAAAATATGATCACTATTTTTTTTTGTCTTTTTTGTCCACCAGGGTATGTAAAATGCATGTAAAGTAAACTATTTCGACAATGTTAACTTTTTTGGACATGACAACCTTCAAATTCAAATAGTCCGCAATTCTGATTGTCAATTTATGTATCGTCGAACTCTCCGATTGTCAAGTTTCAGTCGCCTACCCTGACAACATGCGATGCAAAAACTGATTAAGTATGGGATGACAGCTTCGTGCAGGCTGTATATATCTACTCTATAAAATTACATATTTCCTATGTTTAATCTATGCTATCCAGGAAACCTATAATTTGATAAATTTTAATGTTTTTTGTCTAGGAGCCCTACTGTTAAAGAAAAATAATTCGGAAATGCTAATGTATACACCATAGTTCGATACAACCTATCCGCGAAGGTGCGTCCATAATACTGGCTAAGTATGGAACCCAATTGCGGTCGGTCGGAACGATCGCGAAAATCTTGCTGCTAACCGATTATCAATTTCTATATGGTAGAACTCTCTGATTGTCAATTTTCATCCACCTACCTCGTCAACTCGTGATGAAAAAACTGGCTAAGTATGGGATGACGGCTCCGCGGTCCAGGAAATCTATAATTTCATAAATTGCATTCTCTTTTGCCCAGGATTCTTTTAAAGAAAACTAATTCGGGAAAGCTAATGTATAGACCGAACACGACCTATCATAGTCCGATAGAACCTATTCGCGAAGCTGTGTCCATAAAAGTGGCCAACTATGCAACATAACAACGGTCACTCGGAATGACCACATAAATGAGAAAAACTAAAGTCAAATGCAGTTTACAACAAGAAAGTAAAAGGGAGAGAACAACTATATCTCCCACACAACAAAATCCATTGTCATAACTATAAAACCATAGCAACACAGAATCCATGTAAAAAGCATCAGCAACTATGAAATATATTTTGAGGCCAACAAACTTTGTTTCAACGCGTAACGGATGCAATTTACATCGCATGCAATTCTTTAGTCTGTTATTTTATCTTAATAGTATTCTATGCAAACTGTAGTGCAAAACAAAATACGACGAAAGATCCAACTGCAGATGCAACATCTCAACATTTGCAAAACCTGGCCAAAGAAGAACAAGAACCAAAGAAGAACCCAACTAAGAAGTACTAAAAGGCCCAACTGTGGTCGTAGGATCGATACCCTGCAAAGTCGAATCAAACAACAATAAACAACATATAGCCAAGAAAGAAGCAAGCAACAACCACCCCACCAGGAACAATTTTGTTCCAATCACGATTGCAGAAACCCAAACGTCCAAACTGCAACAACACGAATAGGCAAGCAAGAACAATGACAACATGCAAATAAGAAATCAGTGGCATGCAAAAAGCAAGCATGGACTACTGAACCAACAACGCTGCTGGAGCATAAAAAATTTAAAAACAGAAGAAAATGTCTTGTAACAAGCCTGTTAAGTAATCATTCAACACTGCCAAGCCTGTTAGGTAAACATTTAAGTCTATCAGAAATGCACTGTAAACATTTAAGAAAAAAATTCAATGTGGCGGGACTCTGACGTATCCCAAAAAGAAAAATTATTTTTTTTGTAAGAATAGTTTGAACACCATAGAATGTTTTGGAAATCCAAACTTTGGATACGCCACCATATCTAACATTGCCATAAATTTACCTAGCATAAAATGTTAAACCAAACATTCGAATTAATGCTAGCATTAATCCACCATCGACGAATGCATAACAAAATATATGATTAAAAAAAGACCATATACGATCAAATACTTTGGATATGCCAACATATATAACATTGGGAATAGTGAATCCGGCAATAAGACGTCCAATCTCTTATCCAATCAGATCGGTACATATATGTTACTTTTTATTATATAAAAAGATATTCTTTTATTTCCATAGCTCCAACAATAGGTATTGTGCAAATATTTTGGGTCAAAGGACAAAGTAATATGCAGTCAATGATTTATCAATTGCTATAGTCCCTCTACGCCTACGACAGGGACTAATAATACTAAAATATTAAGAATCAAGAACCTTTAACCTGAAGTTAGCATTGATTGTGATGCTACATTAAATGGAGTTGTACAAAAAAATGTGAAAACACGAATTTATGCTTGTTACTTTGTTTACGTTGTGTTGAAAATAGAATTTGCAAACTAATTTAAATGTTTTTTTATTTAGGCATTATAATTTTCAAAAATGTATTGCAAGAAAAAAAGCATAACTTGAAGACTTGGAAAATTATGAAAACTAGTAGTGTCATGACAATCTAAGATGACCTTGAATAACCACCTATATTATATGCATTTTAAGTTGTTATATTATCATGAGACACTCCACTTTACAATTGGCTCATTGCCATGAGGTGCAACAAAAGTCACATTATTATTGGAGAATTATTGTACAAAGGAAAAAGATAGAGACAATCATGTAGATAATGTATTTCTAACAAAATTATAGGTTCGAGGAAAAACCAAAAATGGTTTTGAGAAAGATGACATGGGACACACCACCTTGGAAGGGAAAAATTCTAGAAAAACCACTCAAAATCATAGGAGTGATGAGGATCTACTAGGTCAAAGACATCGAACGTGTGATAACCCAATGTAAAAAACTAGAAATCTAATGCATACAAAATATGCAAGAGAGTCCTAAGTAGAGTAACATCATGGGGGATAATAATTGAATACAATTTTAACATATAAGAGAAGGTAAGTGCTGCAAGAGAAGCCCTCCTTGGCCAAGTCAACAATCGTGCACAAAGTTTGACTTTTGGACATGGAGTTATTTTGCAATTGTTGTTTTCTCTTTTATGGAACCTACATTTTGGGGTAGATTCATGAGATCTAACCTCATGGGAAGGTGTGTCACATCATGATTTATGATATCTTATTTCATGTTCATTTATTGGGTTTTCAACCTAGCTTTAACATGCATTTTCATATTCCATGTGTGGATTTTTCTCCAAGTGGTAAAAATTGTCAAATTTAGTGGAAAAAGTTCATTTGGCAGATTGAATACATGTATTTGGTGATGAGTTGGAAGATTATGAGATCTGAATTTTGTCACCAGAATTGAAAATACAAACCTCTACCTTCATACTCACTCTTGTATGCATTTATATAAGCCTTGAGCTGAATTTGAATAACTTAAATTGGACCTTCCTACAAGTTCAATTATGCATTTTACTACATGTGTTCAAAGAGTGTAAGAATATATTCATTTAAGTTGGAAAATTAACAACTTGCATGTGGAGATGAATTTGGAAAATCTACCACACTGATTTTGTAGACCATGTTGGATACTTTAACCTTGTGGTTTTTAATTCCACTTGGTGTGTATTAGAGGGATCTACATTCAATTTTCCAAGGTCATCGTAGTTGACTTATACTATGTTTTCTAACCAGATTTAATTTTTAAACAACAATGAGCATTTTTATCAACTGATGTGCATCTTTAGGGTCGTGGAAGGATGTGATATGGCATGAGAACCATCACCTATGCCTCATCAACATTCATGAATCCATTTATTATTCAAGGTGTGGATTTTTCTGAAGAAATGTGCATAGTTGATTAATATGGGTTGAAAATATTCTATAGGTGGATATTTATAATACAATGTAAGTTTTATTATTATGATATAATCTAGTCAAAGTCTCCCTTTCTTGTACATATATTTTTCAAATGTGAGTTTATAGTTAGGTTATTTGTTCATCTTCCTTTGTATAAATATAAAAATCAAAGAGTAGAAAGTAGGGTTTCGAGGTCTCGAAAGTTTGAAGACATACTATGGGAAGGAACAACATTGTAGAAGTGAGTTGGTCGAGGGTTGAAATATGGTTTCAAGTGTGATTCCTTATATTGCAATAAGTTCATGTTGATGCCTGGAAAAATTCCTTACAATCAATATGGAGGAATTTCCCGATCAAGGCCCCAATTAGGCCTATACTCGTTTGAAATGACAATCCTCACTGGAATGTGGGCTCGGCTCGGTTGCCACTAAAGGGGATTTTAAGATCAACAAAAGTTGATCCAATTTTGATCAAGTGTCTATTTATAAGATATGATAAAAATAAAGCTAACTTTAAATGAAATCTATCAATTGTTTCTAACAAAAACTATACTATCATGGAAGCATAAAAATGGTTAAATATGAGAAGAATAAATAAAGTGTTTAACCTTTAGAACTAGTTCTTAAAGAAAAAAATTTGTTAAAACAATTATTAGAAATTAAATTATTCAAATAAATAATTATTTGAATTTTTTATTTTTATATGCTCATATTTAATTAAATATCATTTGTATCAAATTCAATCAAGAATGGAATAAACACAATAATTTCTTAGATATTCTAACAATAGTGCATAAAATAGAGAATATAAACATTTGTTTCATGGACCAATCTGAAAGAAAGATATAATGGCCTGGAAATTTGTATTTCACTTGCATGAATAATAGTACCAAACAGTTGAAATACAATATAAATACCGCCACTACATGTATTCAATTCCACAAAATCTACTTTTACACTACATGTATTCAATTTCACAAAATCTACTTTTATAGTAGTGCACTTAGCCAGTCCTCCATAATTTCCAATCCCCTAGTCCTTAATACACAATTCTATAAATAAGTATCAATTATAACAAAACATCAAAATTCCTCAGAAGCCTAATAATGTCATTTTTAAATGAGGAAAGTTTGTTGCAAATTTATAGGATCCTTTTGCTTGATTTATTACTTTCATTTCTTGATCCCATTGACATAGATTTCCCATTTAGAAAAATTCTCCATAGTTTATGAGACGAGTTCATGAGTTTACTTTTCCAAATTAATCTCACAATAGTAAACCTTTCTTGCAATAGTAACAATTTGGACATGTAACTTGGAACAAAAATTGTTGATAACTTTTGTGCATGTTGATGGATTGACGAGGGATTTATTGATTGCTTGCATATCCCACTTGTCTAATCCTTGTATCAAACCTTATGAGTCTTTTCTTTGTTGCAGATCAGTAAAAAAAATTGTCCCAAGACTGAAATTCCCAGAAATTGTAGACTTGGCATAGAAAAATTGATGATGATATACACCACATTATCCCAAATGTTTGAGAAATTTTTAATTTCACATGTAACAAGATTATGCACATAGTTCATTTTATGTACACAACAATCCAAAGTGATCTGAATTTTAATTCTTTCTTGCTCTAAAATTCGTGAAATGCTATTTGGGGATGATTTATATGTTTTCTGCCAATTCTTCACTTTCTCAAATGTATCTTGAACCTATTTAATATCAAACATTTTATCCTTAATAATATCTAAGAAACCATTCAGAGTTTTATTGTATTTTTAAATATGGATCAACTTCTGGTAGAAATCTTCCTGGGATATTTTGAGTTGTTCATTTGATGTCAAGGCTTCTTTATTTATGAATTCTCATGCCAGTTGTTTACTTTGCAAATATTTAATCAATGAAGATAGATGATTAATTGGATTCTCATTTTGTACAATTTCTTTTGTAGATGCTTCTCGTAACTGTTTTCTTTCTTGTTTAAGATTATTTTCAAGATCCTGAAGTTGAACTTGATGTTGATGTAAAAGAACGCTAACTTGTTTTTTATACTCAACTTCAACTAGAGACTTTTGTTGTTGCAAATTGTATTCAAAGACTTGATCTTTTATTGTTGTTGTCTAATAATCTCTTTGAGGTTTCTAATAGACCACTTATTAGCATGAGAAAAATATCCCATTGAATCTACGACCTCATCAACAAAATTTAGCTCACTAAGTTTCAATGCATCCCATATAAGGACTTGTTTAGGAGGAGTATTCCCTATTTTTTCCATTTTCCTTTTCTGGGGTCTTCCTTTAATAATAGGTTTTTTAGTAGGAATGAATAAATATTCACCTAGAGGAGGTGTCTCCTCTACTATTGGCTCTAAAGAATCAAGATACACAATCTTAGAAGAAGGATTACCTGGAAATGATGTCAGGCAAGTTTTGAAAATAGAAACAATCGTAATAGCCTCAATGTTTTCTTCTAATTGGTTATTTTGTGTATCATTGTTCTGTGCTGTCTCCAATTCTTGTCCTTTTTGAGGTTGATTCCCCTGTTGCTCTTCTAGTTTCTCAACCTACACAATATCTGAAGGTTGTGACTGCTCTATTTGAAATTGTTTCATGTCTTGGCCTTGGACATATTGTTTATCAGTTATAAATATATTTTCCAAAGACAACTTCCTATGCCTTTGAAAAGATAAAAATTCATCTCTCTTAGGACCTTCTAGAATCCCTTCAATTGTTTTGCATATTTCTTCATATGATTGAGCCCTTTGGAACACTTTATCATAAGGAATATCTTCATGTCTGTAAACTTGAAATTTCTTAAATCCTGACAATGATCATGCAAAATGTTTAAAGGATAATGTTTTTTTAATAACAATATAAGATAGTTGGAATTTCTCAAGAGTTGTTGCTTCCACTCTAGCATGATGATAATATGATAGGGTGAGTGTTTCAGGATAAATCCGTAAGTGCAGACACAAACCGATCTCCCTAGATCCACCTGGATCTAGAACAAAGAAAAACAGAATAGGACGCTTTCCTTAAGTTTTAAATATTGAATTTACTAAGA
>JZKD02S1776816.1:54318-82417 GCA_000966675.3 Picea glauca
CGCACCCTACCTATATAGCAACCTGCGAACTTCCCTTTTTATAAGGTTTTTACATAGGAAAAAGCAACTTCTTTTCTCAGGAAAAGTTCTTCTCCCTTCTCTCTTTAGGAACTCAAGCCACTGACCACTCTGAAGGCAACAGATAGGTTTACATCATTAACAATCATAGGGATGACGAAAATAATGTGTAACAATGAGAATTCCCAATTTGATTGGAAAAGAAGGAAAAATCTTCTTTGAACTAGTCTCTAAAGCTAATGTTATACATGTCCCAATTTTTTGATAGAAAAACACTCTAAGAGATAACCTATATGGAACATACCTCGGAAGAACATGTGGAGGAGCCTCACACCCATAAATCCTTATATAAGAAAAGGTGTCTTCAGTGAACCAATTACCAATAGATGAAATTCCCTCCATTGCATCATTTGAAAATCTAGGAGGTGAATAACCATATAAGAGTTGGAAATCATAATTTTAATTGTTACAAACCTCGTAGAATAACTATTTCGCATTTGAACCCCAAACTTTGTAGCAATAAACATGAATAGGTTGTTGTGATGAAGACCAAATCCATTTCATCAATGGAAAAATATTTTTAGCACAAAATGCATCTATGAAATAACCAAACATGAAAAAATGAGGTGTAAAACCAGGGGGAACTGTCAGTATTTTCTCAACTTGTCTCCTCAAGTTGTTAGATAAGATAACTACCCAGTTGAAAATCTTTCCATTGTCTAGAATCTGATATATCAAAGGAACCCATTCTAATTTGAATTGAAGTGCATTTTGTTGTGCAAACAATTGGCATAACATAGTAGCTAATGTCATAGGAGTTGCCTTCGTATTGTTAATAGGATACAATCCTTTGGATATGATTTTGAAATTAGTATCATCAACATCTTTTAAGTATGGAGAGATTTGCATCTTAATTATTTTTTTAATCCCTTTTGGTGCTTAATAGATCTGGTGTTAAGTTGGATTTACGATTTTATTTTTCGCAAAAAGTTCATAACAAGAGGTTGGAACTACATTTTATAATAATACTAAAATATTAAGAAAAAAGAACCTTTGGGTATTTTATACATAATTTCCAAGTCTTCAGGATGAAAAGACCTTATTACTTTCTTTGGATAATTGTCTATAGAGAAGGTGTCTAAATCTACATGAAAAATAACCCAATGTACCATGTATGAATTATGAGTAAGGACTGATATGGAAACTATCTTATCGAGAGTCGAACGACGTATGTCCAAAAAAATGTCAGAGTCTTTGTTAAATATAATATAACCTCAACAATCTGACTATACACTGTCAGTTGTACTTTCATTTCTTGATTTGCTTGAGCCTATTTAGCTTAGCTATTTTCCCTTTTCTCAATGTGCTCTTTTCCTCATATACTCAATATATTGAATACTATTTTTTTCTCTACTCTTTCTCTGTATTCTCTATTTCTCATTTTATCATGGTATCAAAGCTTCAGACATAAGCCTCTTCACATAGTCTGGAGAGCAACTAGACCCTAAGGAGTGTAGAGCTTACACTGTGAACGAGAGCACGGAACGTAGATTCTTCAAAAAGCTTGGAGAGAAATCCGTAGTCCACCATCTGCTCAAAATATCGTTGCGAAAAGCAAACGCGAGAAAGCAGAGAGCAATACGCTTAAAAGTTTGAGGAAACGGAGCTATAGAAGGAAAAGAATAGTGAAATTTGTAAAAGATTAAGGAAACAGAGCTGCAGAAGGCAAAGAATCGTGAAATTCATAAAAGCTTGAGGAAATAGAGCTGCAGAAGAGCAAAACTTTGTAAGTTCTTTAAATAATTCATGAAATTCCATCTTACGAAGCAAATTCTACAAAGAGCGCCAAGGACAAACCAAAGCATCAAAGGACAAATAGAAAATCCATAAGATCGGCCCTGCGAATAGATCTGAGCCATCAATTGAGTTCAGTAAGGACGAGGAGCGTGCAGAAAAGGAAAAATATTTTCAGCCATCAGATCTAGTGCATATAGCCAACAACCGTTGGATCAAGCGAAGTTGCATGGAGGATAAGGATGGGACCATTCAACTCTCAAAGCGTAGGAGATTAAATCTGGACCATCATATTTAGCGCAGAGGACCGATAGTCGTCGGATCTAAGAGAAAGTGCACGAGGCTTAGTCCTCTAGAGTGCATAGAAGAAAAGTTGACTTGCGAAGTTGTGAAATCCCAAAATCGTTGGGATCGTCCATCAAGGAAGACACGTGGTGAGATATTTGCATTTCGCTGACTCGCAGGGTGTAAAGGTCAGAGAACATACCAGTGAGAATTCATGAATCATGAAATCATGACTTGATCTGAGCCATTGAATCAAGAAAGATCGTGAGCCATCGATCTGACGTTATCGGAAAATTAGGAATCGGAAGGACAGAGGTGCGCCATCCTCCGAGGTAGCGAAGCATGAAACCCCGACTCGATCGCAGCCATCGATCAAAGAGAGGCCTAGACCATCAATATAGTGCCATCAGAATTTCAGGGATTGGGAGAATAGAGGTGCAAGTCATTCGACTTCGCGAAATGCGAAATCCCGACGAAATCTGGACCATTAGATCCAGAGGAGCGTGAACCGTTTATTTGGGAGGCTCCAAAATTTCGGTATTTCGATGTTAGGGATTTAGAGAACATCGTGACGAGAGTTCAAAGGTCATGAAATACCGATTTGTGAAATCTCGAAAGGATTTGGACCGTCAGATCATAGGAGGATCTGGACCGTCGATCCACAACAGAGGATAGATCGGAGTTTTGGATTTTGGGATTCCAATGAGGAAAGGTTGGAGTTGCATTGCAACTTCGCTAACCGTGAAATCCTGAAAAGTTGACCATGGTCATAGTGTCATGGTCGTGTGGAGGAAGGATACGAGAGGAGCTGAGGGCTCGTTAAGCCCCCTTTGGAGTTCGGGAGTTGGAGAGTCAGGAGTGGCTCACACACCTATACTCTCAAGGTCGTGAAACGTGACGTGCTCTTTGTGATCTAAGCCAGTGGTCACGGGTAGTGGTCACATGAGGAAGGAGCTCGCGCTCAGTGCTTATTCGCACAGGGTTGAGTTCGCATTTGGACCAATTCTGCCATTACATTTGCAACAGTTGCAAAATAACAGAGCTTAGAGCTTTGAATCCACAAATATCGTGCTCGGATAGTCAGATCCAGCTAGATCGAAGTCAAATAAGTGGTCTACACCATGTATTTTGGTCTGAAGTCACTGAAAGAACTTCAAAAACCTGGTTTTACATGCAGGAAACAGGTAAACATGAAATTTTCTAACATTTTTTTCTATTGTGTTAATTTGTTTTTAAAGATGGCCACGCCTAACAATTTAGGACCAAATCAAGGACCGATTCTTCCTGGAAAGAATTATGAGTTTTGGTCTCTTCAAATGAGATCCTTCTTTCAAGTACAAGAGTGATAGGATCCAGTGGATCTTGGATATGTGGAACCAGATCCAACAAACCTTGTTGCCATGACCAACCAACATAGAATTGCTCAGGCAACATAGAGGAACAAAGAGAATAAAGCCAAATTTTGGATTCAAAATTCAGTGGATGACTCGATTTTCTCAAAAATCACAGGCATTGTTACTTCAAAACAGGCCTAGGACATTCTTAAATCAGCCTACCAAGGAAAAGACAAGGTCAAAATAGTCAAACTGCAAATCTTGCAGACACAATTTGAGACTTTAAGAATGACAGAGTCTAAAAATGTTGATCAGTTTATGACCAGAGTCATGGGAATCGTGAACCGGATCAGATTGACTAGTGAAGCCATCCCTGATCAACACATTGTTGATAAAGTCCTCAGAATTTTACCAATGAAATTCGAAATGGTCATTACAGCAATCCTTGAATCCAAGTATTTGTCATGTTTTTCAACAGATGAACTAATTGGTTCCCTGTTGACACACGAGACTAGACTACATCTCACAGATGAGTTAATCGCCAATGCCTTCAAAACTCAATTCTCTTTCAGGAGAGGGAGAGGGAGAGGAAGAGGCAGAGGTCACCAAGGAAGAGGGAGCATTACAAGTAACCAACACTCAAGTGGAGGTCACAGACAATAGAACCAGAATCAAAATTTCCAACGTCATAGACAACAGAACCAGAATCAAAGTTTCTAGCCTCAAAGAGCCAGAGGGAGAAGATCAAATGAAAAATCAATCATACAATTCTATTACTGCACAAGGTTTGGACACTATGAATCTGAATGCCGAAAGAAGTACGCAGATCAACTTTCAGGCAAAGAACATATCTCACATCATGAAGGAGAAACATCTCAAGGTATGTTTCTCTCATGCCACAAGACTAAAGAACATCATAAAGATCTCTGGTTGTTGGACAATGGATGCAGGAATCACATGACATGTAACAAAGATTTACTCATGCATTGACTCTTCAATTTCCTCTGATATTACACTTGGAAATGATTCCTTAGTCAAAGTTCAAGGAAAAGGAACTGTACCTATTCTTACTAAACAACATGTAAAGAAAGACATAAACAAGGTCTATCATGTTCCAGATCTGAAACATAATCTGTTGAGTGTAGGATAACTCATTGAACATGGCTATAAGGTAATTTTTGAGGGAGTGTCATGCAAGATATATGATAAAACCCCCAACAGAAAGTTGATTTCTGAAATCCACATGAATCAAAATAGGATGTTTCCCCTGACCCTCAGAACTGCAAATCTGATCCAAACATATGCACAAAGTGCATCCACCCCCAATGAAACTATGGTTTGGCATACAATATTTGGACATATACCCTTTCAGAGTCTAAGTATTCTACATAAGCACTCCATGGTCAAAGGTATCCCTATCTTCAAAGAGAAAAATCCCCCATGTGAGTCTTGCATACTTGGAAAACATAAGAGAACTAGTTTTCCACAGGCCTCCACTCAAGCCAAACAACATCTCGAACTTGTTCACACTGACCTATGTGGACCAATGCAAACAGAGTCAATAAGTGGTAGATTTTATTTTATAACGTTTATTGATGACTTTAGCAGGAAAATATGGATCTATTTTTTTAGACACAAGTCTTAAACTTTTGCAAAATTCAAAGAATTCAAAGATGAAGCTGAAAAACAGAGTGGAAAATATGTAAAAGAAATCGGGTTAGATGGAGGAGGAGAATACAGCTCCAAAGAATTTGCAAATTTCTGCAAATCACAAGGCATCATCATGCAAACTACAACCAGGTATACTCCACAACAGAATGGAGTGGCTGAAAAGAAAAATCAGACAATTATGAACATGGCAAGAAGCCTACTCAAAGAGAAATGTTTGTCAAATACTTTTTGGGCTGAAGCAGTAGCATGCTCAGTCTATCTCTTGAATAGATATCCAACTATCAGTCTCAAGATGAAAGTCCCTCAAGAAGCATGGAGTGGGACAAAGCTAAATGTTATTCATCTAAGGACATTTGGATGCATAGCATACACTCACATACCTTCCGAATTGAGGAAGAAACTGGATGACAGAAGTGAGAAATGTATTTTTACTAGATACAGCGAAACATCAAAAGCTTATAGTCTTTACAATCCAATATCAAAGAAACTAATTCTCAGCAGAGATGTAAAATTTCAGGAAAATCAACTCTGGAACGAATCTGAAAATCAACAAATGGATAGTCAAAATCCATTGCTGCCCAGTCCTGAAAATGTAGAAGATTCAGGACAACCAATACCTCAACCTGCTCTTCCAATATTGCAGGTACAGGGACAATCTGAAAACTCTCAGGATAACTTAACTTCCAGCAAAGACACATCCTCTGAACTTCCAAACCAGAGAACTCGAAGTTTGAGAGAAATCCATCAGTAGTGGATGACATTGAACATCACAACCTTTTTTCTTTAATGTCATGTCAACCCACGTCTTTTAAAGAAGAAGCTAAGGAGCCACATTGGGTTCAATCCATGAACCAAGAGATTGAATCCATTGAGAAGAACAAGACATGGGATCTTGTTGATCTACCCAGACACAAAAAAGTATTGGTGTCAAGTGGGTTTACAAAACTAAACTCAATAAAAAGAGACAGATTGAAAAACACAAGGCAAGACTTGTTGCCAAAGGATTCTCACAACAACCAAGTACTGATTATGGTGAAACTTTTGCTCCAGCATCAAGATTGGACACTGTAAGGACTCTCTTAGCCATAGCAGCTCAACACAAATGGCAAGTATACCAGATGGATGTCTAGTTAGCTTTCGTAAATGGTGTCTTAGAAGAAGAGGTGTATGTGGATCAGCCACCTGGATTTGAAGTCCAAGAGAAGCCAACCAAAGTGTATCAGTTGAAGTAAGACTTGTATGGATTAAACAAGCTCCAAGAGCTTGGTACAACAGAATTGAAACTTACATGATCAAAAGTGGTTTCAACAGAAGCCAAAATGAGCCAACTTTATACACCAAAATGGATCAACATGGTAAAATTTTGATTGTATGTTTATATGTTGATGACATGATATATACTGGAAATCTTGAGTTAACCAGTTTTAAACATGCCATGCAATCTGAGTTTGAAATGACAGATCTTGGCATAATGAAATATTTTCTGGGAATTGAGGTTGATCAATCAACCAAAGACATTTTTGTCTATCAGCAAAAGTATACAGCAGACATCATCAAAAGATTCTGCATGGAAGACTTCAATCCAGCAGAAAATCCTATACCCCTAGGCACAAAATTGAGCAAGAAAGATGAAGGCCCTACAATGGACCCTACCCTGTACAAAATTTTAGTAGGAAGTTTGTTGTATCTTACAACAACTAGGCCTGATATTATGTATGTAGCCAACCTTGTTTCCAAGTTTATGTAATCCCCCAAATATTCTCACTAGAAGATGGAAAAAAGGATTCTGAGATATGTTGCAGGAACTCTCAATTTTGGCCTATGGTACACTCAGTCTGATGATAATCATCTCTCTGGTTACACAGACAGTGATTTTGCAGGAAGCCTAGATGACAGGAAAAGCACCTCAGGACATGCTTTTCACCTGGGCACGAACCTGATTTCATGGGCATCAAAGAAGCAACCCGTTGTATCAATATCTTCTACAAAGGCAAAGTATGTCACTGCTACGTCACCTTCCTGTCAAGCTGTGTGGATGAGAAGAATATTGAATGATATGTCACATACAGGAAATGAGCCTACTCCTATCTTCTGTGACAACACCTCAGCAATTGTTGACACTCACTTTCACTTCATTCATGAGCTCGTCAATAATGGTGACATAGCACTTCAATTCTGTGGCTCTCGAGATCAGCTCAAAGATATTTTCACAAAGCCACTGGGAAAATCCGTTTTTGATTTTCAGAGACAACACTTAGGCATTATCAGTGCTGATGTTTGTAACCGTTGAATTTAATAGGGAGTGCTAAATATAATGTAACCTCAACAGTCTGACTGTACGTTGCCAGCTGTACTTTCATTTCTTGATTTGCTTGAGCCTATTTAGCTTAGCTCTTTTCCCTTTTCTCAATGTACTATTTTCCTCATATACTCAATATACTGAATACTATTTTCTTCTCTGCTCTTTCTCTGTATTCTTTGCTTCTCATTTTATCAGTCTTCTGGGTATTCACTTGAAAAGTTTCCCTTCTCCCAATACTCAAAAATCTCATTCCATTCTCTACAACTGCTACAAAATTTATGTGAAGTGTCTAAGGACAGGAATGCATTGGGATTTTCATAATCGTTTTTCATTGTGTCAATGGCTTTAACTAGATTTTCAATCCTTTGGGTGGCATTGTGTTTAAACTACAAAATTATTCAAAGGAAAATCAAATAGCAATAAAACAATGAATTATTCATAAGGATCAAAGTAAAAAGAGGTATGAACTTACTTCTACTGCAAAAATAAAAATCGAAAAATTATCTGCAGAATGGTTCAAAAGAACACTAACATTCATAGTGGTCAACAACAATAACAATGACAGTGGAAAATTGGAATTTTCGTATTATTAAAGGTTTATATTTGGTTTAAGATTGATCGTAAGTCTTATAAATGACACTTACTTATTTTCATATCACCATTAATTTATCATCCAATGTTTTTATTTGAAATTTCAATAAATCTTCATTAACAAGTCATCGTATTAAATTATCCTTACAACCTCAAGACTTGTTTCAAAATTGTACAGATTAAGATTTAATCCCATTATTAATTTCTTTAAATGTCCATGCTTAAATCTCTGTTTAATCCTTAATTATCAACTTAATTATCATTGTATATCGGGACATTGACAACGTATGTGAGTTTTGTTTTAAGGTAAGCTTGATATCTGATATCGGGACTTCAGGTATTAGCTATATCGTATATCGGACTTCGGGTATAAGGTAAAGCCATATAATAGCTTTTAAGCAAAACATTGATCTCTCATATGGGATGACGTATCAAAAGGTTTATCCGGTATCATGATTTTTCAAGAAGGAAAAAGTAGAAAACCCTAGGCCGATAAGACATATTGTTTCAACAAAGAATATTTTTTATTTCATTTTATTGGATTTTTAGGGATTTTGAAATTTATTGCAATTTTTCAATATGAACAAAGAGAAATTAAAAAATGTATTTACAAAATTCAATACATCAATAAAGAAAAATTAAATTAACAAAATAATCAAATAATCAAAAGTAATTTGGTAAAATGTAATTTAAATGAAGGGACTTAAAATTTTAGTTTAAAATTTAAAGTAGGGTTGTTGAGGCTCAACAAATGGTGATACACTAGGAGAAGCAGTTATCTTCGTCTAACATTATCCAAAGACTCATTCACACCAAATGTTAAGAATAAGCTCAATGATTGTAAAAATAGATCGCTTAATTATGGGTACTAGTATATGTTTATGAATTTAAAATATATTCACTTGGCACAGACATCAAGTAACTGACATATTACATCTTCAAGCAAATTTCTAAAGTTAATTTTCCTTAGCTTTCAAACCACAAATAATTGAAATAAGACATGACATAGGACCTTAATGTTGTTTGAGTAAACAGTTTCCTATTTGTGTTCCTCATCTCTCTTTAACCCAACATTGCTTCACTAACCGCGAGTGTCCATAACTCTGATGAAGATGCTTTAGCATCATACAAGTATGAGCCCACTACCAACGAGCATCCATATCCCCGATGAGTTTACTTGTACTTTCGACACTATATAGTTCTTTCAACTTCCTTTTCATTATGTTACACCCTTGTGTGTGTGTGTGTGTGTGTGTGTGTGTGCAATTAGGTGTTTAGAGAAGTGGGGTGATACGAGTGTTATTTAGATTTGCTTGGCAACCTAAACATTTCAAAGTTTTAGCTTAAGGTATTCCTTCCATCAATCATTTTAGGGATAAGTTCTTTAATGTGAGATAAATGAGGCTCAGAAGAAGAAACCTATAAGAAACCTAAAATGTAAATGTGCCAATGATATAAATATGAATTCTTGTTAACATAGTAGTTCCACCATAAATATATATATAAAAAAAATTATGAATCATAAAACTGTATACAAATGCTTTGGTGTAATTCTTTCAGTTGTAGACATGAATATAGGTACAAGCGAGATATTATCATTTAATTTTTTAGGACTATAATCCCTTCCAAAAATTCAAGCAAACTAACAAAATCAAATAGAAAAGAAGAAATTTGCAATTTTACAGTTTTATGAATTTTCATGAATTTTTTTTTTTAAGAATTTGCCCATTCACAGGAAGGGATTTTTTTTTTCCTTCCAATGATCAAAGGATATATGTTGAAAGGCCAACTTTTTCAGCTATTTGAAATGGGCCAAGCCAAAGATTTTGAAATTTTTTGTGTTTTCCTTTTTCTTCATGTGATTTGTCCAATTTAAGAACTAAATCACCAATTTCGAAATTTGTATTGCTGACTGAATGCTTGTCAAACCATTTATTAATTTTTTTTAATGTTCAAAGATTGTTTGTTTGGATTTGTTTCTTTCTTCTTTCAATTTTAATAATTCCTCGATGTTTTCTTTCATTTTTGGACAAGGATCTTCTCTAACATACTAAGCTAATTGGAGAGAAGGTAAAGCTACATTAGTTGCTAAAATGGCTTCCTTTCCATAAACAAGGAAGTAAGGAGAATTACCTAATGGATTTTTAGGTGTGACCCTATCATCCCATAGAGAAATTGTAAGAGATTTATGTCAATTTCATTGATTTTCATTAACAGTTTTCTTGATGATCCAGAGAAGGTTTTTATTGGTAGACTTTGTGAAACCATTACCTTGTTGATAATAACTAGCAAAATATTTAATTTTGATACCTTTCTCTAAAGAAAAATCAGTTAATCTAATCGAAGCAAAATATGAAGCATTATAAAAAACTAAAGTATCAGGAACACCAAACCTTGTAATAATGAATTGTTCAATGAAAGATATCACCTGATTATGATCAATAGTTTTTAAAGGAATGGCTTATGTCCATCTCATAAAATAATTAGTAGTTGTTAAAATGTACTTGTGTAACTAAAAATAATTTGGGGTTATTTCTCCAATGATGTATAGTCCCCATTGTTTAAATGGTCCATCAATCATCACAAGATGTAATGGGAATGCATGTTTTTTTTCTCTTTTCTAGCTGAAGATTGGAAAACTTTACACTTTCTAACATATGTGTGAGCATTCCTAAATAAAGTTGGCCAATAATATCCCACTCATAGAATTTTATGAGCAATAGTACCACCACTAAAATTTTCACCTATAGGACAATCATGTAGATCAAATAACACTTTATCAACATCTGATTTTTCTAAGCAGGGATGATTTTAAGAATGTAAATTTATTTTAAAATGTAGAAACATGGGTTAATCTTACTAGTCCTTAATCTACAAAATGTTAAATGTTTGGCGATAAGTTTGTAAAAATATTCAAATTTCTAAGGATTTTATATAGTTTTTATAAAATTTTGGCGACTTTTAAGGTAAAATAATTTTGTTCTATGGAATTTGGGCGAAATGTTTTTAGAAAAAAAGGAAATTGGCGCATCATTTTTGGGGAAAAAACTTGGAAAATTAGCCCATTTGCGAAATTTAGCCCCTAAAATCATCTATGTTTATAAGTATCTAAGAAAAAAAAATCATAATTTTTTTCAGAATAACTCTCCATTAATCAATTGATAATGAAAATATTTCAATTGTAAGGCTCTCTTCTTCTTAGGTTCATAATTTTGAGGAGAAGAACCATGAGTAAGGAAGAATTTAAGTGATCCAGATTATATTGAGAACGACATGAAGGAAAAGATACAAAAAGGAAACACACATATATATTGCAAGAAACACAATAATGCAGTTAAACTCAAATTCTAGTAATTGTTGTGGTGAATTCCCCCCATAAACAAGTGAAACCCCCCTTGGATCAAGACCCCTTCTTTGATCCAAGATAAAAGGGAAACAAATGGAAACTACTTTCCTTTTATATCTATTTCAACAAGTAGGATAGAAGAGAGAAATGGATGGCACACCTTTTGATGATGGTTGTCCTCACTACTCTGGCCTTTTTACCTTGATATCAAATCTTCTAGGCACAAGAAAAGACATGCAAAAGAACAAGACGAGATCTATTTCTTCCAAATTATAATTTTAATTAAAAATAGATCTATCTATGATGATTTTCACAATAATAGACATGTAAACACTTAAACTCATAAACATGAAAGGAATAGTCCAAGTTATCTATTAATGGAAAGCCGAAAAAATGGAAGCACATACAATATCTACCTTGATGTTGCAGAAACCTCCTCCAATCTCTCGGTTCTAGCCCCTTTTATCTCACACAAGCATAAGTATGATGTTCTTCTTGATTCTCAGCCTCTTTCAATCAAGCATGACCCTTATTATATAGTGGTTTGAGGCATAACAACTTTGAGATATATTGGGAAAATTGTTGAGGATTTAACTCATGAGGTTGGGATTTGGTGCCTAGGATGGAGCAAAGAGATATGGCTTGAATCCTTGACCCAAACAAACTTGGATCTCCCTAAATATTTCCTTTAGAAAAAGACAGAATCGTTGCAACCTCTTCATCGCTCCCTTAACATTAAGTAAAGGGAAAATATCACTCCCTAAGACACTCTAGGGGGAGATAGTCCATATTTCATCACTCCTTGTGTAAGGAAAAGGGGGAGATGATCCTCAAATAGGGACAAAAACTTAATGAAAAAGATGGCATTTCGACCTTCAAATGATATATTTCTCTTCCAACTTGTCTAGGGAACATGACAAGTACTCCCACATGGTCATGAATTTGTGACACTTAATAAAATGCATGTGACACTTAGTAAGGTGCATACAACACTTGGTAAAGTGGATGCAACACTAAGTAAGGTGCATACAACACTTGATAAGGTGCATACGACACTTACAACACTTAGTAGAATGCGATACATAAGTGTTACATAAGTGCCACAGTTAGTAGTGTGGGAATTTGGTGTGTAATAGATGCCCCCTAAAGTGTGAGGTCAGAAGAAAATCTTATGGCGAAAACACTTTACAAAAATATGTATGTGAGGGTGTTGGAATAGGAGAGATGGACAAAATCTACAAACAAACATCAAATATTATATATGTATCATCCCCGAGGTAGGCATACCCATGCTCAGAATAAAATGACTCAAGGCATGGCCACTGACCAATACACCATGGATCCTTGAAAGCAATGACTAAGGATATGGCCACCAAATATACAATCTGGATCCATATCTCCATGACTCAATCAGGTTGTATCCACAAAATAATACATAGTGAAGATACGATATGAAAAAACATATCCACAAACCAATACAAAGAGGATCAATGTGACAACATATATATCAGTAAGATTTTCAGCATGATGACCGTACTGGAATCTTCCAAGTACTCAGATAATATCCATCACCACCTGGTAAGGCATATAACAGAGGTTTGTTCCCAGCGTCTTCATCCCAATCCCAATGTGGTACAATTCTAGCCATGTGAATAGATGTGTTGATGTCGAACATGGTAGAAACCACTTTATTACTAGTCATTGATGTATACCATTAACAAGTGTGAGATAAATCACCAATGAAGACAATGATTCCTAAGGTACGCTAGTACATTTCAATAAATGTGAATAAGTGAGTTGAATTAGAACATTCGTAGAATCATTCGATTAGAGGCCAATGATGTAAACCTATTGTCGAAAGTGATAAGACCTACCATTGAGGCATGCATGTCCCAATATAATAACTTGTTTCTAAGCCTAATTCCTAGATAATGTGTTGGATTCTACAAGAAAATACTCGTCGAAGGAGAGCCATGATGTTTCCCCCATCATCGACATGAAACTGACACAGGAAAGTGATGTAAAATTATAGATAAAATGAGTATGGACTAACATGAGGATGAAAGATGGTAATACTGCAGAGTGGTTGGTTTGAAGTGAAAATTCCCTTGAACATTGTAAGGCATGACAAATGACTTGGAAAAATTGACTCGACTGAGAAATAGACCAAAACATAGTGCGGCGATCACCAAATCACTCTTCGGGTGAGTTGAAGGAGTGTTAGGACTCATAGGATTGGTATGACTCATAGATAAGAACATTACCCAACTCTAAGACGAGACACAAACAAGTTCCATGTTCAAGGGTGACAACAAATAGCTGCCATAATGCTTTCCAAAACTTGACCCACTTCCTTCAATTTCTCCCCCACCATGATTGGAAAGTACCTATTTGTTTTTTAATGATCTTGAGGAGGATAAAAGATGTTCGATATAGCTTATCTTCAATGAGTTCTTAATCACATGTTTAATGAACTTGAAGAAGGAGGGGTTTGGTCCTGTATGGGTCCTTCAATGTGTGATTTTACGAGCTCAAACAAGGTAAATTTGAAGGTCTTTTCACATTTAGAGATTCTGAAAAGCTCTTAAAGAAGAATCCAAGGGTGTTATTTTTCATAAATTAGTCCCCTGAGCCCGAAGAAGTATAAAATAATACAAGGGGGAACTATTCTAGCCAAAGTTGACTAGAGTATTATTTTTCGTAATTAGTCCATCTGGTTCGAAAAAGGGTTAAAATTACACCAAATAGATGTCTTTTCAAATCCTTTTAATGCGTGTGAAATGAAACAAGCTCACTCAACAATACTTTCATGTTTAGGGAGTATGAAAATATTTTAAAGGAGACTCCAAAGAGTTCCTTTTTCATATAGTTTTTATTAGCCCGAAAAAGTGATAAAAATGTGCTTGGTTGTCTACTTCATTTTTTAATGAGATTGACAAAGAAAGTAAACTATGCTCAGGATAGGTTTCATTTTTACACGAGATTGAAACATAGAATAAAATTGTGCTCGAGGTCGGTTTCATTTTTACACGAGCTTGAAACAGAGAATAAAATTGTGCTCGAGGTTGGTTTCAGTTTTACATGAGCTTGAAACTGAACATAAAATTGTGTTCTAGTGATACCCATTAAAATTGTTTCTTCCCAATGTGATGTCTAGAGGTTGGTACTTTTCCCCCAGCATGATCGATAGAAGCTAGCAGATTAATTCCAACATGATGTCAAGAGGATGGAGACATGCCCCTCAAGCTTTGTTTCGTCTGTCGACTCTTCTTCTGCACCCAAAATGACTCGTGGATACTAATAGGAATACATTCACCAGAGAGGGAGGAATAAAGAGGATCAACTGAAAAAGGTGGATGAAATGAAGGTTTAGGTAAGATATCTAGTCAAATATTTGAATTAATTGGATGGGGGTCCATTTCATTTTTTAACGAGATTGACAAAAACAATGAACTATGATCATAGTGATTTGTTTCATTTTTTAACAAGCTTGACACATGAAAAGAACTATGTTCATGAACCTTGGCCATGGATTCCAAGAGGTCTTCATCAAATGAAAGAATAATTCTCTGGAAGGAATACATGTCAAGATCCTCACTCTAATCAACAAGAGGGAGAACATGATCCAATGTCCCTAGTGAGGGAGTTACCATGTCAACTATCAGATCTAATTCCAAAGAAGGAAAGCATACAGAGAGAGGCTCCTTCTCATTCAGAGATGAATTCATGGGACATGATGCCACATAATTAAATTGTAGTGGGTGGGATACTACTTGCATATAATGAACATTCAGGGGAGTCGTATGTTTGGAATTCAGATTAAGACCAATGAACGAAAGTTGGTTAATGGTCACAATGTTTCCATTATGATGGAAATGCATCACTCGAAAGAGTGTGGACACGACAACTTTTATAGCGTAAACATATTCCCACCCAAGGAGAAAATTAAATTCCAAGGGGTCATGGACTATCATAACATAAATACATACAATTTTCCCTCCTAATGTGATTTGCAACTGAGGAAGGATCCCTAAAGGTTCACTAGATATTCTATTAAAATTCCACAAATGATGAGTCACTGACACAAGCTAGGGATAACCCATAACTTGCCAAGAAGTTGAGGATATAATGCTAACAAATGCGCCTTCGTAAAAAATAGTGCTATGTACCGTGATATTATCTCAAACCTACATGATAAATTGGAAAGGAAGGTAGGAATGAAGGCGAGGCTCTGTCAAACTATTACAATAAAAGGAAATGACCTCAATATTTGGAGCGAGTTTCGCTGAAACAGGTGAAATGCCCCCTTGTATGGAGGAATATGAAGTGACAAGAAAGACCTGAGAAGTATTCACTCCACTCTCCAAGGGAAGAGTGGGATTGATTGAGTATTGTATTGAACCAACCACTTCATTAACTTCACTCTCCAAAGGGAGAACGAGATCGATTGAGGATAGAATCCAATCGACCACTTCATCAACCAATGGTTGGTTTGAATAAGGTTCATGGGAAACAACTGGAGGTTGTTGCTGGGAAATATCTATGTTTTCCAACAATTTCTAAGCTTCATCCATACGAGGGAAAAGGTAAGTGTGGTGCATTTCTCCGCATAACCAACAAGGAATTCTGACTTGACCCTTTTTGCCCCCAAATTGATGATTACTAATCGATGGAATTTCACTAGCATGACGTGCAATGACTGGCGACATGGGTTGTTGAGAACCATAAGACCACACTTCTAAAACCTTTGGAATACCAAGGCAATCCTTAAGAAGGTGGTCACCTTACAAATCCTACAAGGGAATTTGGTCTTGCGACATGTGTTGGTAGACTTGTCAATATCATCAACACTCCCAACATGTTTATCAGTGGTTGTTTGATTTCCCCCTTGTTTATTTTTCTTATTCATTTTCTGCCTTTTCTTTTTATTTTGAGCCTCTTCATTACTAGCATTAAGACTTTCACAAGGCGAAGAAGAAGAAAGGAAAGAAGATGAAATGGGCGAAGAAGGAAAAGGGTCAACATGAGGTTGATGTTCTTGGGGTGGAGGGATTGCACTCAAAGCACCAAGAGAATTTGGGATCACCAGAGTAGAAAACAACCATATCGATAACCCTATGGTGAATTTGGGAAGACTCAATCTAGAAATATAGGGAGGACCAAAATTCCCAAAACAAGTAAAAACAAAAGGTTCCCCATAAAAAGCGATTCCTTAGTTGGTAGTCCACGTAAATGTTGCCATAGACACAGACTCAAACTAAGGTCGCTAAATCAAAGAGAACACACTACCAAAGTCCCTATAACATAATAGGAATAAAAAAACTCCATTGTAACAGGTAAAACGTAAAGTAAGGATCTTTCAGAGATGGGAGATGAGGTCGTCAACGAAGATATGAGAAAAAGTTACCCCGACCTCCATGTAACAACCCTTCTCAGTGCAAGAAACTTTGACTTCATGGGGTCACCCTCTAAGGGTACTGAAAGTGTGATACAACATCTACCTTAGGTACCATGGGAAACCCCCCACAGTCACCTCTGTAGATACCTAGGAAATATTACTAGGGTTAACAACTCGCAGTCGGCCTCAAGGGGGGTACAATCGATAGTCGGGACCAAACGTATGGGAAAGATAATAAAGTATGAATCTCTTCTAGAGGACTGAAAATAAGTGGACCAATAATACTCATGAGGACATAGAACAAATTTGAGATTCACGATGCACCAAGACCAAATGAACCAGTAACACTCAAGAAAAAACCCTAATATACTCTCTTTCCACTGTGAGTGGTCAAGCTCTAGAGGGGTAATCTTTGCTTCTCTTCCACATGCAACCTCATCTTTAGCCCCTGTGTTAGAGGGGTTTCCCGGATATGCATATATGATAGTTTTATTTTACCACTCTTTAGTGTTCTACAGTCTTGTTTCATTTGCCTTGGAGAATTTACTCTCCACCCTACAACCATGGCCCTAAAACCCTGGAATTGTTGGTTTTCTATAAAAGGAAAAAGTCTAACTGATTTTATATTATGTGTTTGTTCCTTTTATGGTTTTTTTTACTCAAAAGGGTAAATGAAAGTGAAACATATGATGTGATCACTTTGACTCCAAGAGGACTTCAAAAGAAAAAATGAATGGAATGCAATATTTAGTTTCAATGAAGCCCATCTACAGAAAAGAGCAACAGGTTTCAAGCAAAGAAACAACTGTAACATTCAAATAAAGAAACATGAACTACTCTTTTAATAGAAAATGTGTTTGGTGTATGAGTCAAAGAAATTGCAAGACACACAATTAAAATGCAATTTACTTTGCTTTAAAATGCAAGCTAAAAAATGCTCCACCCACTAACTAAAATGAAAGAATTATTGTTTGTTTTTAAATGCAATTAAATGATTTCAAATGAAATGTTTTCTACTTCCTTAATTTCAATGAAATATTTTGATGTCGAAAAAAAAATCCAAACAAAACATTTTCTCAAGCAAGAACTAAAGGAATCCAAATGTCAGAATGCTTCTAACACAAGTTCAAACAATAACACAAATATGGAAAGTAGAGAATAACGCTTCTTGTAACCTCAGAAATTGAGTGGAAAGAATCAAATATTAATGCCAAGTTGCAATAAGACCACATAGATTCAAACCCTCAAAGGATCAAAAGATTTCCAAAGAATACCATAAGAAGTTCAAAAATAATTCTCAATGCAACACCTGCAATCCCAAATCAATTAGGAAGACTTCTAAATCAATCAAGTGAAACACTTAGAAAGTCTTGAAATAAAAATAACAAAAGTTTTGAAACCTTCATGATGAGGATCAAACTAAGGGTCAGACAGACTTTGACCAAAGGATCAGGCTAGCCCAAGGAAATCATGTACATTTCACAATTTGACATATTTGCAAACTCAAAAGAGGTAATAAAAGGTGATAATTACTCAACTTCAATCAAGCAAATCCAAAATCAAGTTCATAGGACTCTAATGAAAATATATGAGGCAAAATACTGATAAAACAGAGGAAACAAGGGCTCCAAATTCACTCAAAATATGGATTATTGCCCCTATTACCATGTACACATGGTGATAACAAGGAAAATATTGCTATGTGGGCCCTTCTGGGGGAGAAATGAAGTCCTGAAAGTGGAGGAAAATCATAAATCGTTTCCCATATTTGAATGGGATCATATGTTTGGCTCAGAGAAATTCCCAATGATGATGTGGGAAGGGGAGAGATCAAAGAAAAAGCATCAAACTCAAAAACATCAGGTGATAAGAAAAACTAAAAATGTTAGAAAATACCAAGGAAATACTGAAGAGTTTGATCCCTAGTGGAGTTGCCAATTTTATGTTGTGGTGAATTCCCCCTACAGAAAAGTGAAACCCCCCTTGGGTCAAGAAAACTTCTTTGATCCAAGACATAACGGAAACAAATGGTAACTACTTTCCTTTTATATATATTTCGACAAGTAGGACAAAAGAGAGAAATGGATGGCAAACCTTTTTACAATGGGTGTCCTCACTGCTCCAACCTTTTTACCTTGATATCCAATATCCTAGGTGCAATAAAATAGCTAAAAAGGAATAATATGATATCCCTCTCTTCCACACTATAATTTTAAGTAAAAATAGATCTATCTACAATGATTTTCATGATAATATACATGTAAACACTTAAACACATAAACATGAAAGGAATAGGCCAAGTTATCTATTAATGGAAAGCCAAAAAAATGGAAGCACTTCCAATATTTACGTCGATGTTGCAAAAACCTCCTCCAATATCTCCTTTACATCCCTTTATATCTCACACAATAATAAGTATGATGTTCTTCAATTATCTACCCTTTTCACTCAAGCATGACCCTCATTATATAGTGGTTTGAGGCATAACAACTTCGAGATATCTTGGGAAAATGGTTGAGGATTTAACTCATGAGGTTGGAATTTGGTTCCTATGATGGAGAAAAGAGATATGGCTTGAATCCTTGACCCAAACAAACTCATATCTCCCCAAATGTTTCCCTTAGAAAAAGGTGGAATGGTTGGAACCTCTTCATTGCTCCTTTAACACTCAGTACAGGGTGACTATCACTCCCTAAACCACTCTAGGGGGGCGATAGTATATATTTCATCACTCATGTATGGGAAAGGGGGTGATGATACTCAAATAGGGACAAAATCTTAAGGAAAAATATGGTATTTCGACCTTCAAATGATATATTTATCTTCCAACTTGTCTAGGGAACATGGCAAGCACTCCCACATGGTCATGAATTTGTGACACCTAATAAAGCACATGCGAAACTTAATAATGTGCATGTCGTTGGATCATGTTGTCATTGATGACAATGGTTTGATTGATTGATTTCAAGTGATTGTTTGATTGATTGATGTCAAGTGATTGATTGATGATTGATGTAATGTGTTATGTATTGTCCTTTATGAGAATGCATAGATGAAGATGGATCAGTGAGTTGTCATTGATATGATGAAGATAGATCAATGAGTTGTCATTGATACATGATGCATAGTTAATGTATATGAGGCAGTGGTGGATTGATGCAAAGATGAATCATTATAGTCTTATCATGTTTGATAAGGTGCACAAATGGATGAACTCCAAAGTGGTCCCCTTGTGGTGAAATCCCTCACGGGAAGACGCTTTGCAGATTGAGTTATCCTAGAAGAATGGTTAGAGAACCCATGTTTGATTGAGGAATAATGAGGTGAAGATCAATGAATTTTTTGGTGAAACTATCCTAGATGGATAGTTCTTGTCATGCCATTTCTAGTGGTATGTGGAATGTCACATAACTCCTCATGGTTTGAGAGTTATGGCCTTATGAAGTTGGAGGACCCCCATATGAAGGCTTAAAGCCCCGAAGGTCAAAGAAGTAAAAGTGACCTAAAAGAAGAAATAATTATTTAAATGATAAATTAAAGTGACAAAGTGATCCAGAATCAGATCTAGGAGGCTTCCTAGGTCCAGAAAAGGTTCAAAAATGAAATCTCTCGAAATCAGACAAAACCAATTCCACTGCGACCAACTCGTTGCGTTGATTCTGACCATATATTTACTTTCTCAAACAGATGTCTTATGTGAGATTTATCGTACTCTGACCATTTTTCCAAACAAAAAAAAAGTCAATAGGTCAACAGTCCAAAAAGTCAATGTTGATGTCAGCATGATGTCATGCTGGTATGGCAGGTTCGGACAATGACTGGACAGACAAGTGGCAGGTACAAATCTGACATGTGGACCAATTGGCACTAGACACGTGCCAGTCTTCGTGGACAAATAAGAGGGCACCACGTGGCACCCATGGGTTGGCTAATTAATTGTTGGCAAAATTGTTGGAGCAGACGAGTATTGAACTGACGACCTATCCACAAGCATAGAGGTGCCATGTGGCACCCATGGGTTGGTTGATTAATTGTTGGAAAAATTGTTGGAGCGGAAGAGTATTGAATCAACGACTTATCCACAATCATAGAGTCCTCACCAAGGGTCTGATTGTCATTGCGCCATCGTAGTGCTTGTTATGTACAAGCCATTTTATTATATATATAGTGTATGTATTAATATAATGTGGTGGAAGGGGGTTGGGGCTAAGCTCGAGCCCGCGGGCATATCATGACCTATGACCACAGTTGCGCATAGGAGTGCTCTACTACAAATGCAGGGACAGCTGGAGGTTAACCCCCGGTCCTGTGAAAATTGGCATATGGACTAGTTCCAAACAATTATTTTGTTTTTCAATTAAGCCCTTTTTTCAGGGGGTTCCACCTTTGAATGCGCCATGTGACCACAAGTTACGGGCTAGAGGTCAGCGCTCAGCCCTTTGGGATGGTGCTTGGCCATATATAGTTGTAATATGACCATAATAAGGGGATGCGTGCAGAGACAAAGGGGCTAAAGCCCAAATATAAACATAAAGTGGGTTTTTTTATATGGTTTTTGGATTTTTTATTGTTTTTAAGCCTGTTAATGGAGATTTTTTCCCATTTTGGGGGGATATTGGGCTCTTTTTGAGCCCAGATTTTGGGAGGAAGTTGGGGAAGGATAACCAAATTCAGATCTATATAAACTAGGTTTGTTTTAGGCCATGGGAACAATCAAATCAAAGTTATGCTGAATCAAAGCCAAGCCAAAGCCATTTTTATGGAGGGGAGCTGTTGAGGATGAGACCTTTGCGGGCCATTTCTGGGAGCTACACTCAGTATTTTTTAGTGTCGTCAGTGGTGTTGGATTTATGAGGTTGATAAGAACATAGTGAGACCAGTATGAGATCCATTTGATATACTTTTTCTATACTTTGAAAGCATTGAATAATTAATAAAGAAGCCTCCCCCACTGAGACAAAGTCCCGAAGACATAGGCAATTTTGTGTCGAACTTTGTTATCACTTCTCTTGTTATGGTTTGTTGTTATTCATGCTTATATTCAGATATGTATATTGTCTTATGGATGCTATGTTTATTCATTAAATTCATCCTCTTTCATTCATTTTCTTAAATGTTTAATGAACACATGTAATTAATAACTCAACCATAGTCATTAAAATATCTTTTTGGATCAAGTGGTATCAGAGCTAGTTGACATTTGGATTTGAGTTTTGCATGTTAACCAGGGAAAAGATACAGTGTGGTGAAGGCAAGCTTGTTGAAGATAATCCATTACTTGGATTGAGAAAGAGAGCTTCTCACAACGAGAAGATGGCATCGGAAGAGGGACTTTCTCTTGATGATAAAGAGTTTCAAAAAACTTTCCTTGCTATGTCGGAGATGGTGAAAGTTTCCTACGAGGATTACTTGGAACTAAAGAGACCAGTTTTGGGTGAATCTTAAAAGGAAAAAAGTGAAGAAGGAGAGGATCATCCTCATATTCCTCCTTCACCTCCATCAACACCTCCTTCTTCCCCTACTTCTTCAAGTTCAAGTTCTAAATCCAATGCAAAGAAACATGTTCATAAACATAAGAATGAAATGCCATTATTAAAACTTGATGTTAAATTTGAGCTGCCCATATATGATGGTGAAGTTAATGCAGAGAGATTTGACAATTGGGTCAGGCAGATGGAGGTTTACTGCAGTGTGCAATGGATCAAGGATGATGCCACACAAATTAAGTTGGCATCTTTGAGACTTGCAGGTACAAATATCATCTGGTGGCAAAGCAAGTTGTAAAATGGAACACAACAAGTGGGTAATGTATTTCCATCATGGCAAAGTTTCATTTCTGCACTTAGGAAATAATTTTATCCTCTGGGTTATAAAGAAAAAGCATTAATGGAATGGCAATCTTTAAAACTAAGGAAAGGACAAATAGTGCAAGAATACACAGATGGATTTTGAAAAATGGCATTGATGTTAGATATCCCTTTACATACACAGGAAACCCTTATGAAGTATATAGGAGGTTTACCTACACATATTAGAAATATTGTATTCATGCTTGGACCCACTAACCTTGATGAGGTTTCTGTTCAAGCGACGTATATTGAAGTAGGGAAAGCATGTGTATTAGGGGAATCGTCTTCAAGGAAAGAGGACAAGAGGCAGTGGCATGGAAAAAAATCAAATGCAATGGCAAGAAAGGAAGAGAGGCCCTCTTGCAAGCATTGTAAGAAAGAGGGGCATGATGAGGACAGATGTTGGTAGTTGCATCCCGAGAAGAGGCCAAAGTGGTTCAAGGAAAAGAAGGGAAGGAAAACAGTTGCAGCGGCAACAAGACCCATAGACTTGGGATCAGATTTGGGTGACGAATCTAAGGTCTCATTGGTTGGTATGACAGGTAAAATTAGTGAAGGCATTTATTGTAGAAGTAACTTGTTTCATATAAGGGTTATCATGTGACACACTAATATAGACACATTGATCGACAGTGGATCTCAAGCTAATCTAATCTCAGAAGAATTGGTTAAGCAATTGGGGTTAAAAACACAAGTACATCATAAGCCTTACACACTTAAATGGATAAGAAATCATCATCAAAAGCACATAACAAAACAATGCACAATCAAATTTGAAATTTCATCTAAGTATGTGGACGAGGTAACATGTGATGTAGTTTCATTAAGTGAATGTGGAATGGTCTTAGGTATTCCATACTTATATGATCGTAAGGTAATCTTCTACATGACAAAGAATCAATATCAATTAACCAAAGCAGGTCAAGATTACGTGGTTCAAGTTCATCATGTTAAGGAAAATAAAATACTTCAAACAATGGAACAATTAAAGAAGGCAGTGTGTAACACCCTGTTTCCCCCAGATTGTAAATATAACTGAAACTGGCCAAGGACTATGGCAAAACTCATAAGTAGGAATATGTGATGTAAAGGGACCTGCAGGAAGAGGTCAATGAATGTAAATGATAGATTGAATATTATTGAATTTATTGCAGAACTGTTGAGAGGGGATGTGCGGAAAAGAGACCACGATGGTGGTGGAGGGCACCTTGAAAAAGGGGCATTAACTTCCACCAAGAGTAAAAACACCGTATTTGGACTCCACTGGCCCGGAAAACTAAAAGCGGCTCACTAAGCCCTGAAATTAATGCCTTGCAGGCCGGTAGGTTGATGGCTTGATGAGGGATGGGGAGGTGAACCGCCCATCCGTAGAGCCATCATGAATGACCAGCGTAAGGGTAATCGTGCCACACGCAACCTCGCGAGAGGATAAGGCGCATGGCTGAAACGATTGACGTGGGCAGATGCGAGGGGAACTCTGGCAATCTCTACACACAGTGAGTGATCGCAGGGAGGAAGGATTGCAACCTTCGCTCCTGGACACTGGAAGACAGGAAGACGCAAGTCTCTGGACGTCGTGGTCTCAGCTCGGGGGTGGCTAGTGGTAAATCCAGTAGGAGTCACTACGCCTACGGTTGGGTGGAAATGAGCACCCCTCTCAGCAGTCGCTTCCATTGCTGAACTTACTTCTGATAAGTGTTTTGCTCATAATGCATCTGGAATCTATATGCTGTCACATATGTTCATAGACTTGTGGAATTGTACATATTTTCTTGTGTAGAAATGTCTGTGTATTAATTGATGATAAGGAGTAGATACTAGCTCATAGAACTGTGAAATTGTAAAGGATTGCAGCATGAGAGTGTTCACGTATGTTTGATATGAATAAGTTGTTATATGCTTATCACAAAGGATATCATGCATGAATTACGTCAATAAACTGAAGCTAACCAGGCCCAGCTGCTCTCGGAAAGTCGTCTTTCTTTATATGCTCACGGGAATGACCCGATAAGGATCTCTTCACAGAGATTTCCTCCTCGGAAAGGTCCTCCCAGAACCCAGAATAAGGATTCGAACGCATAGGCCTTATTAATCTGTACGAGGAGGAACGATCCTATTGAGGTCTCAAGATAGTAGTGTTGTGAGATAAAGTAAGTCGATGAATGAGATCACCTCGGAGGGTCTATAGTCTTTCATGACCATTAGATTGACGGAAGTAATGCAGGCGTTACATACCTTGCCCCTTTGCCCTCTATCATCGTGAGCAACGAGAAATTGGGATCATAGACTCCAAGACCTAAAAGAACGAATCTAGACCATTAGATCTCGATCCAATTACCCGTCAGCCGTTGGATCTGGAGCAACTGCGCAGGGGGTTAAGTGTAGAGGTAGTCATGCGAGGAAATGACCTGGACCGTCGGATATTAGATCATAGTCCCGGCAACCGTCAGATCTCGAGAAGATGCGTCGGAGTAAAACTCTAGGGTGTAGAGGAAGAGTCCCAACCATTGATCTCGGAAGGACACGTGTCAACATTCCAGGGAAGTCATCGGGACAACAGATTCATCAGGGTTTGGTTGAGTCTGAGAATCGAGACCTTATGGTCCTCGAAATCCCGAGGATGGATCCTAGCCGTTGATCTCGGCAGGACACGTGTCAGCGTTGGGAGGCGTCGGGATTTTCACTATCGGAGATTTTGGGAGTATAGAACCATTACACATTGAAATCGCGATACGCGATTTCCCGACCATATCTGGACCGCTCATTGTGCAGGACGCGTGTCAGAGGATCCCGTAGAGTCAGGGATTGGGAAATCGGGGTTCTCGAATGTTTAGAACTCTTGCCATCTGAAATCGCGATATGCGATTCCCCGATAAGATCTGAGCCTTTCAAATAGCAGAGACACGTGGCAAAGGATCCTAGAAGGACGGAGTTCGGCAAATCGGGAATCGGTGTATCGGGGCTTTCAAGGGCATGAAACACTTGCATTTCGAAACCGCGATATGCAAAACCCAGATACCATCATAAGCCGCTGATTTAAGGGACATGTGTCGAGCAACAGGAGAGAATCGGGGATCGGGATATTGCGAGTCTCGGGTATATGTGTTTTGTGTCATCGCATATGCCGAAACCCCGATGGAAGGTTATACGGCTATAGTCATATGGTCAGTGGTCACATGAACCATGGTATAACCAAGGGGGCTAGTTAGCGTAAAAGCGCGTCGAGAGTCCAGGGGACTTGTGCGCCATGACATTGAAAGGCGCCAAGCCCCGACAGGATTTAAGACTGTGGTCCTGTGAACGTTGTGGTCGTATTGACCAGGACTTAGCCGGAAAGCCAATACGCTAGGAACACATCAGAGATCGGTGTTGTAGTTGTCAAGACATCGCGGGTGTCAAAACCCCGATAGAAGGAACCCCGAATCCTGGTATAAAGTCAGGGATTGGCAATTCACTAATACGGGTTTGTGGAGATTTCTCCTGTACGGGAGATTAACCCAAAAAATTTTAAATTACGATAGTGGGTGTGTTACACGGTGAAAGCAAACAACAAACCAATAATTGTTTCAAATGAAGTAATCGATCTTAAGAAAGAACATGAAATGATTGTTGAATGGAAAATCAGTCACAGGTTGCTTCAAGATAAGCTCATGTCATGCAAATATTACAAGTATATCAGCTCATTTTCAGTCGTCTTTTTGATGCTATCATTAGTAATGTTGTATACATGGATGATAGTGGCTTCAGTAATATGTAACAGGGTTCAAATGGCTAACAATATGTTGTCAGTTGTCATGATTATGTTACAGTTGATCTTGATGAGGCAGGTGCACAGGACAGATTTCAGAGATAGAGGACAAGTCGGGTGGCCTATCTCGAGCTTGTTGACTGGTCAGAAACCTTTTGGGGACCAAAATCTCCTTAGTGGGGAGGTGTAATCCAAAATCGGATCCAGGAGGCTTCCCAGGTCCAGAAAAGGCTCAAAAATGAAATTTTTCGGAATCAGATGAAACTAATTCTACTAGGACCAGTGCATCGCGCTATTTTCGGCCATATATTTACTTTCTAAAACGGACGTCGTATGCGAGATTTATCGCACTTTGACCGTTTTGTCAAACACGCAAAAAGTCAACAGGTCAACAGTCCAAAAATTCAATGTTGATGTCAGCATGACGTCATTTTGACGTGGCAGGTTCGGACAATGATCAGATAGACAAGTGGAAGGTATGGATCTGACAGGTGGACCAATCAACACTGGACAAGTGGTAGTCTTCGTGGACAAATAAGAGGGTACTATGTGGCACCCATCGGTTGGCTGATTAATTGTTGGCAAAATTGTTGGAGAGGAAGAGTATTGAACCGACGACCTATCCACAAGCATAGAGTCCTCACCAAGGGTTTGATTTCCATTGCGCCATCGTAGTGCTTGTTATGTACAAGCCATTATATTATATATATAGTGTATGTATTAATATAATGTGGTGGAAGAGGGTTGGGGATAAGTCTGAGCCTGTGGGCGTATCATCACCTGTGACCACAGCTGCGCATAGGAGCGCTCTACTACAAACGTGCGGATAGTTGGAGGTTAACCCCCAGTCCTGTGCAAATTGGCATATGACCTGGTGCCAAACAACTATTTTTTTTTCTAGTTAAGCCCTTTTTTCGGGGGGTTCCACCTTTGAATGCGTCATGCGACCACAAGTTACAGGCTAGAGGCCAATGTTCAACCCTTTGGGTTGGCACTTGGCCATATATAGTTGTAATATGACCATAATAACGGGGCGTGCACAGGGATAAAGGGGCTAAATCCCAAATATAAACATAAAGTGGGTTTTTTTATATGGTTTTTGGATTTTTTATTGTTTTTAAGCCTGTTAATGGAGAGTTTTGCCCATTTTTGGGGGATATTGGGCTCTTTTTGAACCTAGATTTTGGGAGGAAGTTGGGAAAGGATAACCAACTTCAGATCTATATAAACCAGGCGTGTTTGTGTTAAGAACCAAACATCAATATAGCATAGAAAAACCTCAGGAAAAGTACTCAACGCCTTCAAAAACAGATAATTTCAGATAATAAGCCTCTTTGAGGGGGCAACCTCCTTTTACCCCACTTAAATGTTCGATGATTCAAAATGAAAATGTCTCCTTGGTGTATATAGGAGACTAAGAGGTATAATTACAACTAATGGCCTAAAGCCGACATAAATAAAATAACATTACTAATATAATATGCCCCAATTAAGGGGTATTGAGCCAATATTAGGGATTAACATGCCCCTCTCCTTGAGACAAGTGTTGTCCGCAATTATTGAGTAACTCTGGATGCTTCTGTATAAAAGACTCATCTTCCCAAGTGGAATATTCAGCTGGTAGATTCCTCCATTTAATGAGATACTATGAAATGGATCTATTCCTCAGCTGGCGAATTCTTGTGTCAGTGATGGCTTCAGGATCCAATATGATTTTTCCTTCCTCATCAAGTTCTGGAAATATAGTTTGAACTGGGATCTTT
>JZKD02S1776816.1:93238-105009 GCA_000966675.3 Picea glauca
ATAAAATTCAGTTTGGTAATTTGTTTTATTTTACCCTATTGCGGTGCACCCAACAACAAGATGCACAAGTGTGTTCTTCGGTACCTGAATGCATCAGTATGATTTTTTATTTTACCCTATAGCGGTGCACCATATAGAGGGATGCACTAGTGTGTTAGAGTATGAGTAACACACTAGTTGTATTTTTGGGTTTATATTAAAAAATCGATGCTATAGTATTATTAACAACACCATTATTGTTTTCCAGTGCCCCACTATTGTAGATGCACTGAGGCGGTAGGGTTTTTAAGAACACCATGGAGGATTTATGGTTTTTTAAATTGAATTTTTTATTCAATAACCAATTATTGTCACCTGATCCGCTGCATCCTTTATACACACATCAATGTTCTTACGTTATCATGGAGTACCACTATGCATTTTATTTTATTTTTAAATAAAAATGATGTTTTAGCATTTTATATTAATAACGGTTATCAGTGCACTTTATTTGTTAAGCACCTAGGTGTTATGTTTGTAGACATGCCAATGTGTTGTGACGATTGAGCTGCATCGATTTTAAATCCTTTGCTAAAACCTTTGTTTTCCTCCCTCCACTATAAGGGACAAATTTTTCGAGGAGGTTTCGTAAAAACCTCCAATACAAGGTGTTCTCCTTATAGTGGGTAATTGTACTTCAATTGACAGTTCATGATAGTAATCTAAGTACATGCTTTATAAAATCATTTCTAAATAAAGTATTTCTCTTTGTGACTTGAGTTGGGAGGGATGTAGAGGAGAGTGAGGTCGATCTCGGAATGGGTGTTGAAGCAGATCAATTTACGGTTCCAGTTGACTGTGAAGTAGATTGGGTTTTGACGATGTCGATAACTCCATCTGCATGTGATGTGGATGAAGGTTTGGATGGATCGATAGTGGAACGGGTAGCATTGGGAATCAACTCGTACAAAGTATCGGACTGTGAATAAACCAAATCCAAGTACTGAGCCCAGGCAATGGATTTTTCCTCGGTGAATACACCACCCATGGTGACATCACAAGAAATCTGGGGTAACCGAGATTTAGTGAACCATTCCACCAATAAATTGTTAGGAATAATTTTTTTGATCAATCTTCGTCGTCGTCTCCACTCGTGAATGTGATCAGAGATATGCACGTAGTTGGTCTGATGAAGGGAGTTCAAGAGTTCAGTGCTCGTCTTGTAATGGATGGGATGTTGGAAGTGTGTGAGGAAGGACATGGCAAGGGAGTAGAAATATTGAAAAGAACCACGTGGAAGTTCAATGTACCACTTGGATGCTGAGCCCGTAAGCGTGCGCTGGAAGAGACGTAAACAGATAGAATCATCCATTAAGGAGTTTGATGAACACCATAAATGGAATGTCATCACATGGTTATTTGGGTCTTCTCTAGGTTTACCATCAAACTTTGGGATGTCGGAAGGTAATTTAGCAGGAATCACTGGCCAAAAGGGAGAGTGTTGTATGGGATCATTGGTCAACCAAGACAAGTCTGGGAGATCCAAAGTAGCAAGGAAGGGTAATTGTCGGTTAGTCTGAGGGTGATACTAGTGTAGCATAGGGACACCAGTAGGGCCATAAACTTGTTGATATGGGTAATTGTATCCAATAGGTTCTCCTATATATGGGTTTTGTTGACCAGGATATATAGGATTGGATGGTTGTTGAGGAACATTCATGAGTGGTGGAAAACCCAGTGGATTCTGAGGGGTATATGTCGGTTGATTTATTTGCAGGGGATAAATAGTTTTCCTTTGAGGGGGGTAAATAGTTTGTCCCTGAGAAGGATAGACATTAGCCTCGTGGGGAGGATAAACATTAGACCCTTGGGGAGGATAAGGTTGTTTTCCTTGAGGACCCCATATGGCATTTGGAACACCCGGTTAAGGTTGTCCATAGGATAGTCCGGAAGGAACAGGATTTGATACTCCTCCTTGTGGGTTATTGTATAATTTCCCCCTAGTGTAGGGTTGATTAAACGTGCCTCCTGAATATACTCCCGAGGATTGTGAAGGGTTTCCAGGAAAATAAGGTTTCCCCCCTGTCATAGGCTGATTTACAACTGGGGTTTGACCAAGAAAAGGAGGTTGTCCTCTGGAAGGAATATGTAAAGTTGGATGTCCCCTAGGAGGGGTAGGCCCGCCATAGGATGGTTGTCCTTCGGAAGGGATCATTCCACTAGATGGTGGTTTCCCCCCAATCGGTATATGTCTCGCAGTTGATTGTGTCTGTCTGGCAAGGGTCTGCATTCTCTAGTGTAAAGATGTTCCAACAGGATTCTCTGGAACATGGGGATTTGTAGAGTGAAAAGGTGTAAAGGTGGGAGTAGCAGTTGAAGTTTCTTGGGTTTGAGTAGAGGTGATGACTCCAACATTAATATGGACTTGTGCTGACGTAGCAGTAGAATCAATGACTTGGTCGATGGGGTGATCAATAATTTAACCGGATGGTCCTGCCTCAATAGCAGGAGTGTCATGAAGATTAAGAGGTTGTTGAATGTATTCAAAATGCTCATAAAGATCATGCCCCGTTGGAGTCGTCCACACAAAACAAGAAGGTGTTTGATGTGTATCTACTATGGTAGTAGGGTGAATGGGGATCCTATAGTCATCACCAAGAATGGGTTCTATGGATCCCATATATGTCTCGATAACTAGCCTCTCAGGTAAACATGGGACTTCTTCTTGTATAACGTTACCGAGTGAGTCCAGTCGAAGAAAAAGTGGTTCGAGAGGAGCCGCTGACACGAGTGTAGTGTGAGAAGTGGGATTTTCAACCATAACCAAGGCTCTCTCCGAATTTTCTAACAAAGGATTAGCAACACTCCCAACGTCAGATTGATTTTCTACCTCTCCACAGTAGGTATCTTCTAGTGCATTGGGAGGTAAGGGTTGGTAGCCTTCTTTCAGAGACATCCCTTGCATCCTACATTATTTTTGAAGACCTTTATTGTCTACAGGCTCAATTTTGAAGAAAAAATAAAACAACAACATACGCTAAAAAATATAGGAATACCAACAACCAAACAAACCTTCTCTCGATGACCATACTAGTTGGTGATGAAATCCAACATCGCGTGATTAAGTCAAGAAGGGTCTAGGATATGAGTGGGTGGAACAGTTACGATGGAGGCCTACTTAACAGACTTACACCTTGTTGCAAGCTTCCACGCAGTAATTGTGGATTTACCCTCCAAGGAGCCCGAGTGAGTTTAACCACCATTTGTTCCAGGTACAACAAAGACTTCCCTTCACCATCACCTTGTGTAAAGACCCTAAAGATTATGGCTACTAAGGACACCAACTCGCAGTCAGCCCCTAGGCGGGTACAGTCGACAATCCAGTCCGAACGTATGGGTGGGATAACAAGTCTGAAATCCTTCAAGAGAACTGAGGACAAGTGGATTGGTAGAACTCCAAAGGACCCCAAATGGATTCAAAATTCACGAAGCACCGAAACCAAACAAAGATAGTTGAACCTCAAGAAGAACCCCCAATATACGATCTGACTACTATGAACAGTCAAACCACGGAGGGATAATATTCATAGTTCTCCCGAACGCGACCTCATGTGTAACCCCTATGTGAGACGGGGATCCCAGAAAACTTATACAAAAATTGGATTTTCTCTCCCTATCGCAAGATGCTAATGTTTGTTTTGAATTCTTTAGAGAGTTTTACTCACAGCCTAATCCAAAGTGCTAATCCTAATCTAATGTTGGTGGAGGAATCTAAAAAGAAACAATTTCTAGATCGATTTTAATTAGCGTTGATTTTTGGTGGTTGTTCTTTACGTGGAGGTGAATGAGAGTGAAACTGATGATATTATGACTCGATCCTCAAAAATGCATAAGAAAAATGGTAAGAAATATTTTATTTCAATGAGCTTCTATTTAAGGGAAGGAGAAGAAATTTTATTTGCACTGTCAAACACTAAAATGCAGAGACTCCATGCAATTGTTTTCAATCAAGAATCCAATTCAATGCTAAACTATTCAGAAATGATCCTAATATCCAAAAGCCAGTTGTGAAATTATTTTTGTTTAAATATGAATTATAATCAACATGATTCAAAGCTTCTTATGTTGATTAGATTTAATTCTTTGCAAGTTGGAAGCAAACATCATATAAACAAAAAAACACTCTCATTATGATTAAATAAGAAGCAAAAAAAAAAAAACTTTCAAAAAGAAAACCGAAAATCAAACAACAGGAATTGCTTGGAAAGATAACTTCAAAGATCAAATGGAACAATACAAAGATCTTTGAACCTCCTTGTAACAAATTCCATGCAATCAGATAAATGAGAAAGTCTCAAACCGACTCCAGGTCTCAAAGAGGAAGAGTGATTAAAAACAAGGAAGAATGGTGTCAATATCTTTTAAAAACAAAAAAAAATGTCAAAAACCCTTGGAAATCAAGTGGTTGCAAGCTTTAAAGAAGGCACAGATTGATAACAACGGTCCTGAGAAGACCAAAAACCAAAAAATTACCCCCAAAAAGGTACCCCCAAAAATTTTCAAAAGAGAAGAAAATCAGTGCTCTGATGTAAAAGGCACCAGAGCATTGCAACACTCTTTGAAGCATGACAGGGAGCGCTAGTGCTCTGGATGTAAAGGTAAGGGAGCGCTAGTGTCTGAGAATAAATAATTTTAACCCAAAAACCAAGTAACTCAGTAAAACTTGAAGATCAGTGTGTGTGAGATGAATTCAATGCTAACAACACATCCAAAAACCAAAAAAACACAGTGAATAGGATCTAAAGGTGGGAAAAGGCTAAAACAAGACCAAGGAAGGAAACCAAAACTGAAATCTCCATCCCGAGTGGAGTCGCCAATTTCTATTGTAGGAAAATTCCTCTGCAGACAGGTGAATTCCCTCTTAAATCTTAGACCCCTATGACCAAGACAGAAAAGTGCTAACTTTGAACACTGACTTTCCTTTAAACATAGCTAAGCTAAACAATAGAGAAGAGGAAGAATATATGAGTACCTTTTTACGAAGTTTGTCCTCGCCCAGTCCAAGTTGAACTTGATCTCTAAGTCCTTCAACGAGTCCTATAATCCGATGAACAACAAAGATAAATCATACATCCTATTCTACCATGATTAGTTTAAAACTAAATTCATCCAAAGAGACAAGCTCATGAAAATGTACACAATCTAGAAGGAAACAAGTCAAGCACATGTATTAATGAGAACAAAATAAGGTACTTACAAAGTGTAGATGAAAATGTAGCAGCCTCACCAATCTCTCCTTGTCCAACCCCTTACTCGAATGATCCATAATCAAAATGACAATACTTTTCACTGATTATTCTCCTCCTTTCACCATGAGGGTACCTTCTTATATAGGCTTTGAGAGGCCTAACCATCTTAGATATTCTTGGGGTAAGTTGAGGATCTTTCTCCATCAGTTGTGGAACTCCCCTTAGATCCAACCTTGGACTTGGATCTGAGCCAAACTGACTCGGATATTTCTCAGTTGACTTTAGAGATAAGGGGGATTTGTCCCTTGATTTTCTCAACATCTTGGTGCTCCCTCAAAGTGGGCCACAAAGCGTTGCAACACTCCCTGCTAAGAGGGAAAGGAGTGCTAACGCTCCCTGCAAGTGGGCAGAGGAGCGACGATCTCCAAAAATTCTTTTATGATGGTAATTTATCAAGGTAAAATTTTGTACTCTTCGCCAAATGACATATTTCCTTCTTTTAACCAGTATTAGAGCATGTCTTCGAGTGTTCTTATGATGTCGTCCGCGATGTGACACATGCGAGATGACATTATAATTTTTGCGACACTTGTGACAAAAGTGCAACACTTGCGATAATGACAATGAGACATCATTGAAGTGAGTAATTTTGACATGTAACAAGAGGCATTGATGAAACCCCTTGGACTCCGAATCGAGTCAAGGACTGGATTGTTGGGTTTGAATGTTGTTGATGTTACATATGTACATATGATTAGATGTTATGATGATTGATTATTATTGCTGACATGATTCATTGATGGATGCAGGCTAACGATAGCTTGTCGACTAGACTCACATTTTGAGTTGAGGGGTCACTCATGACAACTAAAGATATTGAGGGAGAGGTGTGGCAGAAGCCCTACCACATCCTACTAGCACTCTCGTCATGGCTCGAATTGTAGGTTAACGATTACCTAGTTTGAGAAGACCCATGATGTCGTGAGGGTAGACTGTGACAGTCGCTCACGATGATTCTAAGGGGCACGCAATCATGTAGGGGCCTTATTCCTTAGAGGCCCTTAGTCTCCCACAATATCACCTGGAGGAGTATTGAATCCAAGGGTTTGATGTCTACCAAATTCATTCAAGAGGCGAGTGGCACCCCTGGAGCACGTAGTGCATCTTGAAGGGCATGTCACGCAAGGAAAACGAAAAGAGACGAGTGGGACCCTTGGAGCACGTAGTGTGTCCTGAAGGGCACGTCACGATTTTAACTGGTAAGTGAATAAACCTAGTGCCTAGAAAACTATGCCTCCTTAGGACCTAGACGTCCTTAAAAAACAATTTTTCCTAATAAAAAAAATGGCACCCAGCATAGTGAAATTAAAATCTAGGTCTAAGTAGAACATGTGGTAAAAAAAAATAATAATAAATAAACATGTAACAAGAAGGGGGGTAAGAAATTCAAACTTATTTATTAAAGTCAAAATTATAATGGAGGATTAAATTTTTAAAAAGGGGTGATGGTTGTTTTTATCTACATTTGCTAATTTAATGTTTAGTTAAAAAGAAAAGAGGGTAAATGGTTTTTTTTTCTACACTTGCTAAATTGATTTTTTTAGTTAAAAAGGAAAAAGGGGGAAACTTAAAACAAATGGGAAACTTAAAAAAAAAGGGAAACTTAAAGAAAAGGGGAAACGTAAAGAAAAAAATGAATGTCTAACTTAGTAAGGAATCTTGCCTTTGGAACTTTCTAATTATGAACTCAACTAGGAATTAAGGCGTAAGTCATTTAAGAATTGTAAGGGAATTTTGGGACACCGAGGAATGTTTTTAGGAATGCTCTTAGGTGGATGAGGGAAATAGGAATATTTAATTAATTGATAAAATTGATTTTCTGGTGCAACTAGGGGATCGGGCGACATGTGTACGGGGGAGGTTTTTCTTGATTAATTAATGAAAAATGAATCTAATAAGAATTTTGGGAAAGTAATTGCTTGAAAACTCTATAAAAAGGATGGAAGAGGAGGAGTATGGATCATCATCCGGTTTGCATAATGTTACACTGTTGAAATTTTATCTTGACTGAACTTTCTCTTGTGGGAGTTGGGATACCCAACTCAGGTAACGAGTGTTAGCTCGATCTTGCGAGGAAATCCAGGTGCTATCATTCTCTGGTATTGTGTGCGTGGCCCCTTTGTAGCTCGGGGAGCTCATGGGGAAGAAGACTACCCCTAGCGTTGGCTAGGAGGTATCGGTGAGGTCACATCGGTTGGCAAGCAGGAGCTAGACGGAGGGTGTGCAGGACAACGACCTCAGAGCATTCACATTTGGCTAAGGTACGCATGTTAAAGTTGTTACTTGTAATGAAATTTAAATTACACTTGTTTATTTTACTGTACTCGGATGAAGTTTGCATTGCCATGAGATTTCCTTGCCCATGTATTTCTATGGTAGTTGTATCTCCTGCCTGAGTTTTCTTTATTCCTTGACTGTGATTTTATTTCAGTATTTGCTTCTCCACGAGGAAGATATGGATGCATATTTGTGTTTTTATCCTCTGTTTCATGATCCTTAAGTTATTAGTCTGTGCCTGAGCAGTCGGCCAGGAGCCGAATCAACTGTCTTCACTTTGGTGTTTAAGACTTAGATTCAAATGCCATGTTTTCCTATGCATGGATAATAAGTGTAGGATCACTCCTCTGCCCAGTGCTTATTTGCAACGAGTCCTTTGTGTGTTCCCTTGAGTTGTAATTTCAGCACCCTCTCTATTCACTTGAGTTTTCCACATGCGTTTACACATTGTTTAACCCTCTCTTTACCCAACGCACCATTCCTTTTTCTCTACACCTTGGTGTTTTTTTTTTTAAAAACTATGCATCTTGGATCCTTCGCCTCTCTACGCCAAAACTCCCCATGAATAAACAATGATATGCGTCCACATTGAATGCATTTTTATGGTTAATAAACCTTTATATGCGTCCAGATCCTAAATATGTTTTTATTGTTGAATAAACAATTATATGCATCCATATTGAATTCATTTTTATGGTTAATAAACCTTTATATGCATCTAGATCTGAAAGACGTTTTTATTGCTGAATAAACAATTATATGCATCCATATTGAATTCATTTTTATGGTTAATAAACCTTTATAGGCGTCCAGATCTAAAAAACGTTTTTATTGTTGAATAAACAATTATATGCGTCCATATTGAATTTGTTTTTTATGGTTAATATACCTGTATAGGCGTCGAGATATGAAAAACGTTTTTAGTGCTGAATAAACAATTATATGTGTCCATATTGAATCCGTTTTTATGATTAAAAAACCTTTATAGGCATCTAGATCTTAAATACATTTTTATTGATGAATAAACAATTAAATGTGTCAAGTTTTGAATTCGTCTTTATTGTTCAAATAAACCCTTAGATGCATCCAAATTGAATCGTTTTCTTGTTGATTAAACCATTCTCTACGTCCTCCCCTAGACTAAACTTGCCTAGATTAAAATTGCTTGTTTAAATGTCTACCAGTCACTTGATTCGCCTTAATAAAATTTGCAATGATATCAGTCCTTTACACCAATCAGGGTAAATTCACCTTGATTAAAAACGCCTTGCAGTTGGTTGCCCCCTTAGGATACCCAGAATTCTCTTGTAGCCTTGATAAGTGTCTTACACCACTGTATTTTTCACATCAAGAGTTACCCCTGCCCTTGTGGCGTAATCACTTCAGAAGGATGCACAAGCATTTCAATAAAAATGATCTCCTGGATGGAAGTGCTTCCTTTACTGTCAATTTAATATTAACATTTAGACTGATCCAAATAGTTGGGCATCACAAGTTTGAGGGCGAACATTTGATCAGAAGCACCTCCGTTATTCTGAGCATTGACTCTTTGGATATGTAAGGTGACTTTAGCCTTTACATTTACCCGTATTTACCCATCTTTCACATACCGATTTCCCTTAAGTGAGTATTGTTATATAGCATTATTGGACAACGATTTTATTGAATGAAAGCACATTGATTGACATTAAATATTTTGACAGTGATTTTATACTATGTATGACAACGATTGTTGACATCGAGCCTGCATATTTTTTACAATGATTTTAAATACATTGTATGACAGGGCTATCATATTTTTAATAAACAACTAATTATTGTGGGACATAAATGCCATTTTTGGGCAACGACTTTATTATTATATAGCAATTGGTTACATAGTATATTAGTTAGACAACATTGCTAGACAGTGAATCATTGTTAAATAGTGATCTCTGTTTTTCTAAAAGATAAGGTTCAATGATGGTCATGATCCTTACTGCAATTAGATTAATTGTTTTTATATGTCAATGGCTTTATATATATGACTTATGACTTATGCAAGCAGTAGATTAATTTCTCTTTTTATAGAAATTGTTCATTTATCCGTCTTACGTATCAATATTTTTAACTTCTGCCACAATAGAATAAATGTTGCTATGGGAATAGAATAATGGATTAATTGCTTTAGTAATAGATTACTTGATTAATTCCCATGATAATAGTTCACTCTTTCGCACTTAGACATCATGATTAACAGTTGATGGTTTATGGTTTATTGGCATAATAGTTTAATAGCTTGCACAAGATTAATGGTTGAGGGATTAATAGTTTAACAGTTGATTGGTTACTATGTGCCTTGTGTCTTAAGTCGAATTGTAAATGGTGGTTGGTCATAGTTGTTACACCACACATGTTTACCTTGTAGGAATCAATAAATACTTTGGTTAGTTGCGCATTTTAATTTTGAATGATGTCACCTTGCGTCTTGTCGACTTGTTGATTGGGTGCTTGGGTATAGTCTTCGTGTATTTATTGACAAATAATTCGGGCTTCCAACATGAGGGATTTATATTGGGTTAAGGGTCTATATATGTTATGTTGCACCATGGTTATTGTCATGCCTATCGCCTTGTGACAACATGATTCCTGATGAGGGGATCATTGTGCGCCCTGACGGATAGATGTGAATGATAACCTGGCCGGAGTCTTGTGCTTCCCGATGTGGGTGTATTGTTCGTTGCAATTGATGTTGGTACCTGGTTTGTAACACCTTAATACGTTTGGTTTTGCGCGTCATAGAGGTTTGTAGTCACTGGTTGTCGAATTCGTTGTGTCGGGTTTGTTGATGTTGTCCTTTAGCTTGTAGGCGTTGTCTTGCTTGTGTCGGTCAGGTAGTCGTTTTTATCTGTCTATTGATTATCGAATGTTTCGTCTGGTTGCATGATGTGCTAGTATATTGAGTCATTGTTGTATGTTGCTTGATCTGCATACATTGTGTTCATCGTCAAGTTGTGTTGTTTAATTGTTGTCGTTGTTGCCTTCCTTCTTAAAAAAAAAAATTACTCTTGCGTTGCGTCGCTAGTAGTCGTAACGATTGGGGTTGTTACAAACTCTAAGAGAGGGTTTGATGTTGATGGTGATCTTCTTGAATGGATATTAGTCTTTTGTGGATATCCACATGCCATTCATTATCAGTGGCCCTCCTTATAGAACCAAAATGTTGATGTATGGAAAATTTTTGTGCAATCAACATGGAGGAATTGCCCGATCAAGGTCCTAATTAGGCCTATACTTGCTTGGAATGGAAATCATCACTGGAATGTGGGCCTGATTGCCACTAAAGGGGATTTTGAAATCAACAAAAGTTGATCCAATTTTGATCAAGTGTCTATTTCTAAGATATGATAAAAATAAAGATAACTTTAAATGCAATCTATCTATTGTTTCTAACAAAAACTAAACTATCATGAGAACATAAAAATGATTAAATATGAGAAGAATATAAATAAACTATTTAACCTTTAGAAGTAGTTCTTCAAGAAAAATAGTCGTTAAATCAGTCATTAGAAATTAAATTATTCAAATAAATAGTTATTTGAATATTTAATTTCAAATAACTGATTTAACAAGAAGATTAGCATTTGGCTAGAAAGTCACGGTAAAAGAGCTAAAGGCCAGGCCGGGTTTAGGAGATATCATTCAACTGTGGATTATCTTGTTAACTTTAGGATAATTGCAGAGGAGTTTTGCAATACTAAAACCAATCGTTTTTGTTGACTTTAGAAAAGCTTTTGACATGGTTCCTACGAAAAACCTTTAGAATAGGTTGGAAGAGATAAAAGTGCCTTTAGAGTTGAGGGATGTTGCAATAAGGATGTATGAGAACGTTATTTCTAAGTTTAAAAACACTAAGGGCTGGTCAAAAGAGATTAACTGCAATATAGGAGTCAAACAAGGTTGTCCCTTGTCGCCTACCCTTTTTGGCATATACATTGATAAATTAGAAGAATGCTTGGAAAAAGTAGGTTGTGTCGGCCCTACTCTCACTGGTATAGTCATCAATCTTCTTTTTTATGCCGATGATATCTTTCTTATGGCAAGGAGTCCCCATATCTTGAAAACCAACTAAGAATCCTCAAGGATTTTTGCTCCAATATGGGTATGACTGTTAATACTGATAAGACTAAGGTCATGATTATTAAATCCAATAAGATCCCTTATGAT
>JZKD02S1776827.1:36289-48391 GCA_000966675.3 Picea glauca
TAGGGTCTCTGCTTGAATGGTCTTTCATCTGGTTTGAAAGGGATCCTGATTTCTCCCATAGGCCCTTTAATGCCCTTCATATCAGTGAACTTGGTCGGAAACAAGTCCTGATATTCATGCAGTAACTTAGTGATCTTGTCAATAGTGGCAGCATCCCAATAATCTCCAACATTTGCAAGCTTTGGTGTCTACTATGTTCCAATATTTACTTTCTTGATCTTGATTGGTCGTCCAATAAATGGTAGCTCAACTCTTGGTCCTTCCACATCTCTCTGGCCTTCTGTTTCTACGATGTTCACCTTCCTAGGATCATCTTCTTGATCAACATTGATGTTGTAATAGCCTTGCAGTTTCTAGAGAGGCGCAACCCATTCATCCTCTTCTTGCTCCAAAGGGGGGGCTAGGTGCCTCCTGAAATACTTTTTGTCTTATAGTCTGTAATGCTTGATCTATAGTAGGATATTGGATTTCGAATAAAAAGGCAGTGACAAATTTCTAAGTCATACCTTCCCACTCTACAGTGATGAGGTGCAGCTCTACTTGAAGGTACCAGTTGATAGGGATAGTTTCCAGTGTGTTTATGAATTTGTGCACCCACTGCTCTTGAGGAATGGCACTCTAGGCTTCCTCGCAACTTCACATGTGGTCCTTTGGGCAACTTCGACCTGTGCACCTAACTTCGCAACCTTCTACTTGTGCTGAGAACCACATGGTCATGAGGGTACGACATTGTACCCATTCTGTAATGTTATTTTTATGCATCCCCCACCATCTTGCTGGTGTGGCTTTCAAGGCCTCTTCCATTGTCAACAAGTGTTGTTGCATTGGTACACTTTATTCAAAGTCTGATAAGAAGGTTTCTAACGAATTCAAACCATCAAAGGTGGGTAAGTTACTTACTGTTGTGTCGATCTAGCGTACTTCCTTGGTTAATATAGCACATCTCCTTGTAGATACTTCATACATTTTGTTCTGCCATTTCTAGAGTGCTTCTTCAGAGTCTGATGAACATGCGCTGCCACTTTGCCAGCTCAAATTTCCATCCTCTATAGGACTAATGTAATCCTGTTGGCTTGCTGTTAATTTGTATATGTTTTCCAATTCGTATGCGCGGTCTTCTTCTCTGATGGGCTCAGTGTATCGTGGAACTTCACCGGGATCTAATGGTGTGATGACCCTAAGGACATATCCTTCAAACATTGTTCATATTTTCTTTAAATTGACCACAGTGGAGTTATTGAAAGCCCAATCAATTCCTAACAGTGTAGGATAAGGAGAGCTATCATCAACTATCTCAATTACCTCAAAGTCTAAAAACGTCCTTACTTCGTCCATGTCCACAAGGACATGTTCCAATCTACCAAAGGGGCTTACTTCTTGCTGATTAGCCATCCTAATTCTGATAGGGGAATAGATCAACTTAGGCTTTTCCATTAGTGCCCAGGTTTGCTTCATCATGACATTGACCTCCGACCCTAAGTCGAGGACTACATAATCTATATCATATTCTCTAATCTGAGCATTCAGGTGTAGTTCCTTGTTTGTCCTTATCTTCTTGGATAGTTGATGTACTGCTTTATTCATTAAAGGATCTACCCTTCCTATCTCATATTGTCTGACCAAATTTTGCAGTTCTTGTATAACTTTCTCATCTTTAATCACCTCTATAAATGTATACAAGAAGTTGACAAGTTTACTTGCCTCTTTTCCATCTCCGGGCGAAGCATACTAATCAAATGCTAGAGGCATTCCACATTCTCTGACTTCTGGTCATGTCTATGATGAAGAACCTTGGTCTCCCCTTAATTCTCTTCTTGCCTCCTCGAACATTTGTTTTTCTTTCTTTGCATCAAAAGTTTGTGTCTTCTCTACAACTTTCTTGATTCTTGATTCTTTTGTAGTCTTTCCTTGGGTCATTTTGTCTTCTCCTGTAACAGTGCCTCCTCAAGTGATAACAACGACTCTAGGGTCTTCTCCGCAATGTTTAGCTTTGATCAATTGTATCTGTGGTTTCTTCTGAGGTCCCCATTTCTCTTGAAGTTTAGCCAACAATGTTGGACATTCCTCGATGACATGCTCGAAAGAGTTGCAATAGATGCATGTGGTACAAGGGTTCTGACAGTCCCTTGCCAAGTGTCTAGGCTATGTGCAGTTATAATAGATTATCTTTCCTTGACCTTGACACATACCTCCTCCTCTTCCTCTACCTTGGAATCCACCATGAGGGTTGAATTTTCCTCTCCCCGGGGAGTTATACTGTGTAGTGTTTCCTTCTTGTTGTACTTCACCTTGAATCTTGTATATATCCCTTGACCTTTAATGCATGATATCATAAGCCCTAGAATCCCTATCATCATTTCCCATGGACTTACAGAACGTGCAATACAATTTTTTGGGTGTCTGAACATATTTTTGCATGTAGTAGCACTCACCAGGGTGATGTATGTTTCTGCATACCTCGCACCAGGGTAGGGTAACTTGTTTCAAGGGGCTTGGAGCTCTAGAGGCCAAGTATTCATGTAATAGGGGATAGTGTTCCTTGTTAGGGGATAGTGTTCCTTGTCATGGCCTTCTGACCTGCATCTGACACACCATATTTCTTCTCTTTTATCTTTTCCCTTGTCTTTATTCATATCTTAGACCTACAGAGACAAACTAGTTAGCTGACTCAAGATTTGACTCATACCTGAGCTAGATTCTCTAATAGGGGTTGATTATAGCTTCATGGCGATCTCCAGTGCCTCAACCTATGAAGCAATCTTTTGTTGCATCATTGGAACTCTGATGTGTGGTAAGAGGGCAACAATGAACCATCCCTTGTTCTGCTCATTTGGGATTTGAAAACTCAGATGGCTTGTCAAGGTCTTGAATCTTTGATCGAACTCCCATATCAGTTCAACTATTCTCTGCTTGATTTATTTCAGTTCTGTAATGCACTACGATTCTGACTTAGGTTTCTTGAATTCAACAATTAGCGAAGTCTTAATGGCATTCAACGGTTTAGGCATAGATTCTTGGACAAATTTCATATACCATCTCAGTGCGTGATCTCTTAGGGTAGTATTGAACTGAGCTCGTTTGAAAGCTTCATCAGTGATATTCTTAATGCTCCACACAACTTCACAGAGAAACCAGTGTTGTTCATGGTCTTTAGATCCATCTCCTTTAAAGGTGGGTAACCTCATCTCATCTACCATAGATCTCCTTAGGTTTCTGAACTAAGTATGTGGTGGACTACTAGTGACAGTGCTCTGAGCACTCTAGTGACTCTGATTACTCTGATTGCTTAATGTTACTGAAACAGTAATAGGATTAATAGTACTTACTTCGATAATCGGTGCAGTTCCTGAAGCTTCTGTTTCTTCTTGGCAAGGCTCTGCAACTTTCCCTTCCTCTGAATGCTCCTCGTCTATTAGATCTGCCTCTTCTCCATTGCATAAACCCTCGTCCCCATAGTTTTTCTTAAATAGGTTCACGAGAGGAAATTCTCTGAACACTCTCCCACTACGCGTATGTCCATCCTCTATGTCGCTATCGAATGTTTGAATTCTTGAACATTAGCCTTTTCAGATCTGTCTAGCTACTGTATCATCAATATGTTCTTCTCATGCAATAACATCTTGATCCTCAGCTTCAGAAAATGTAAAAATTTTCCTATGGGTTCCTTGAAGAAATATCTCTCGGCTTGGATATATGACTCTACTCTGTTAACAACAAACTCGGTGATATACCCTCCAATGGTACTATCAAACCAGTGATCTACTACTCTTGACACGACATTATCAACTCTCTTGACCTTCTTGACCAACGTCGACGTCCAAACCACAAGTGGCCTAGATCTAATCTCAAATTGGGTATCTGCTGACCTAGCTAGCCACTCATATAGCTCCTGATGGATTCCTCCAAAGAAAATTTTGTGTATATTAGTAAAGATATATCTCTCCAACCAATCCTTTGTACTAAGATTAGGGTTCTTGTTCTGGGCTTCATCATAGTCCTTTTCTTGGTCTTCTATCCACTTCTGAATCTCTGTCTTCGATGGAAACCACCTTGACATTCCTTTAAGAATATTCCAGTCCTGACAACGAAACCATTTGTTGGCACAAGGGCAGACCCAAGGTTCGATGCTACAACAACGCACCAACAAAACCCTAACTATCAGCCCTTTCAACGACACCTGTGAAGTAGATGAAGTCTCACCCAAGGTAGAGGTAGGGGTGGTTGCAGGACTCAGATGTATGCAACCTTAGTTGGGACACATATATGTGATTGTAATACTTAACAGAGCACTTAGCACCGACAATTCATCAATATTTGACCATTATCTACTCCACAGATAAAATAGAGCATCACATCATTCATTCAGATTTGATGTATCTAAGCACTTATCATAGAGAGGTAGATTAGATCTAGCAAATTCAAGCACTAAGCACATTCACATAGGTCAGATCTAAAATCCATACACATCATTAGCACAAAGCATAAACATGTATATCTATCTATATCAAAGCACTTAACAAGTAAAGACATAAACACATCGAAACATTGCACAAAGCATAGAAACACAACATGTACATGGTTCACCCCCACCTTGGGGCTACATCCACCAACTCTTCTTATTTATTATCTCCTGTCAAGCTTCTTACAGGCACATAGCATCAAAATCCTACTTCGTAGAAGAGAGGAGATCTTTCGGCACTCCGCCAGATCCTCCTTCTTCGAGTTAGAGTACAACACCAAGCCTTCTTACATTTAATTGCACGTAGCTCTGTAAGTCTCACACAATATGCACAAAGAATCTACAATCCATACTTAGCACTTAGACCAATATCACACAAATTTGTATATCCCCCTCCTTACATTTCCTAGACATCTTTTTATACTTTACAAAATAGGCCTGGGTAAACCCATGGGCCGACATCCCCATACCTGTTACATAATCCCAAATCCCAAAAAGGGGCCGAGATCCCGCGATCTCTACTTCGTCTTCCGCTCCACCTTTAACAGGCTGTCGAAGTCCCAAAATAGGTCAAACTTGACCAAGGATCTCCCAAAACTTGGTCAAGGGCCAACAGTGCCCAACATAAGGCACATTGTGCATTTATTTTAATAGAATATTTTTCAAGTCCTGAGAATTTGGTACATAAAATTTTCCCATGTACATGAGGATTTCATCCTCTTTTAACTCAATCTTCAATTTTTTGTTGAAAAATACCTTGTTGTAGTTTTGTCTTTATTTCCACATATTTTTGATCCAATTTTGCAGCCTCTAACATTTTGTAAATGCTAATGGTTGTAGCATGCATCTTATGCACTCTCCTGTTGAGTGCATCAACCACCTTGTTCTCTTTACCCTTGATATGCTTTATATCAAAGTCACACTCACTGAGAAATTATAGCCACTTGCTTTGCCTCGAATTTAGAGTCGGTCATCCAAACAAATATTTAAGACCATTGTAGTCTGTCCTCAACTCAAATTTTCTTCCCATGAGGTAGTGCCTCCACATTTTCAAGGCATGCACTATGGATGCCAATTATAAATCATGAGTATCATAATGTCTTTCATGGTCTTTTAATTTCCTTGATTCATAGAACACCAAATGCCCATTCTAAATAAGGACTCCACCGATCCCTTCCTTACATGCATCAATGCACACAAAGAAGACTTCATTAGGATCAACAATTCTCAAAATTGGCGCACTTGTCAACAAACTCTTCAAACTCTTCAAGTTTTGGAAACTCCTTTTACAATCAGAAGTCCACACAAATATCACACCTTTATTTTGCAAGGATTTGATTGGGTGTGAAATATTTGAGAATCCTTCAATAAACCTTTTGTAGTACCCTGTAAGTACCATGAAAGATATCACCTCTACAACATTCCTTGGTGTCATCCATCCCTCAATGGATTTTATCTTCTCCAAGTCCAATGTTATCCCTTCATATGAAATGATACGACCCAAGTAATAAATCTGCCTCTAGTAGAATGAGTGCTTGCTCAACTTCTCATACAACTGATGTTGTCTCAATACTTGCAGTACCATCCTCAAGTGGTGCTCATGTTCTTCTTCATAATTTGAGTAAATAAGTATGTCATCCAAAAATTCAATGACAAACTTATCTAAGTATTCTCTGAAAATACCATTCATTAAACACATGAAGACAATTGGTGCATTTGACAACCAAATGGAAGTACTGTAAACTCATAATGGCCATACCTCTTCCTCAAGGCTATATTGTTGATGTCTTCCTCATTATTCTTACTTGATGATAGCCTAATATGAGGTCAATCTTAGAGAAAAAAATTTCATCTTTTAGCTAGTCAAAGAGATCATCTATCCTTGACAAAGGATACTTGTTCTTCATTGTTACCTTACTCATTTTACTAAATTCAATACAAAGTCTCAACGTTTCATCCTTTTTCTTCAAAAATAATATTGGGGCACCCCAATGTGACACAATTTGGCATATATACCCCTTCTTCATAATCTCTTCAAGTTGCATCTGCAATTCTTTCAGTTCTGGTGTACCTATCCTATAAGAAGTCTTGTATACTGGGGATTCTATAGTCATTAGATTTTAGAGAAATCAATATCTCTCTTAGGTGAAAACCCTGATATTTCTTTAAATACATCCTAAAAATCCTTTAGGGCTGCATAATCTTCAATATTTGATAGTTTATCCTTAGGTGCCTCCTCCATATGCATTGCAAATACTGGACATCCTTTCCTGAAGCTTTTATTCAACTCCAAGGCTGAAACTTCTCTAATAGTTACAACCCTTGGAATACCCTGTATTATTTTCAAGTTCCCTTCTTCATCCAAGCAAGTAAAATCCTTATTATAACGGTCTAGGATAGCATGATGCATGCCCAAGAAATCCATACCAATTATGAAATCATATGATCCCAAAGGTATAATATTCAAATCTACTTTTTTACTCAATCCATTCATGTCCATTGGACATGCCTTAACCATCTCATTAATTTTCCTGTTTGCTCCTCTAGCTAGTTGTACCAACCAAGGTTTCCCAAGATTGATTTTTGGTAATTGAAATATTTAAACCATCTTAGGATCTAGATAACTATGACTAAATCATGAATAAATTAAAATAACAATGGGTTGGTTGTTGATCTTACCTTCCACTTCGATCATATGCCACTGAAATTTAGCTTGCTTGTTATCCAGGATTGCGTAGATCCTAGTTACATTTCTTCCCATGTCCTCAACTGTATCAATTTGTTGTACATTGTGAACATACCTCACTTTCTCACCTCTGTGAGGGAAATCTCTATACATATGGTCTCCCTCACAACCCTAACATTTCATTGGTTGTTGTCTTGGTATTTTCCTCACTGTCTCTGTCATTTTGGGATCCTTGGGAGTTGGTTGTCCATGAAAATTGTTTCTGAAGAATGGTGGCTTGGTCCCCTTCTTCCTCTGGTCCATATTTCCTTTCTTCTTGTCTTCCCAATTCTTTTGGTAAGTGGGTATTCTTCTATGTTTATCATAGAGACACTTGGCTCTCCTTATAGTTTCCTCCAATGTCTTGGGATCATCATATTGTATATTGTCACTGATAAATAATGGCATCCCACTCAAGTACCTCTAAATATTAACTTGTTCATATTTGATGAAATAAACATACTTCAATATCTCTACAAATCTACTATCACACTCATCTATGGACATACTTCCAAGCTTGAGTTCAAATAACTCCTTCATTTTCCTATCATATTAACGTTTTTTTTTTTTTTAAATACCTCCTGAACTCCCTCCAGACAACCTTTCTCTCATCAATGTGTTGTACCTGCAGAAACTAGTCCCACCACATTGATGCTTTTCCCTTGAGTTGATAGATGACAATTCTCCCTTCTTCATGTGAAGAGTAATTATGTAACGAAAAGTACTTCCTCATGCCTAGCATCCAGGTCTCCACATCCTCATCCTTCTTGTGCTCACCATCAAAATTAGGAGGCTTAATCTTATTCATTTATTCTTGTAGCTCATCCACCCCCGACCTCCTCTTATGCTTCCTGATAGGAGATGGGATTGAACTACTGTGAGCTCTCCCAACTGAATGTCTTGGAGAGTGATGGTGATGTCTGTCAACGCTTCTTGTTTTTCTTCTCTCATCATGAGATCCATGTCTCCTCAATTTTCTTGACTTAGTCTCCTTATCCATCTTTTTCTCATTTTTTTCCAAGCTTTGTAGCAACTTAATGTTGAAGCCATCTTTTTCCTCCTTGGATTTCATAAGCCTATTGTTATCAACTTTATAAATTTTGACATCATTTTGCAAAATATTTGTGGTCTTCACCATATTCATTATTTATTCCTTGGATTCTACATGTACGTCTGAATCTTCATCACCTATATTGGCATACATCCTTCTGACCTCATCTTCATGGTTATAGGTTCTCTGTGCATCTTCCATGCTTTTGATCTATGTGTTGATCTTGTACTGATCAATTTTTGTTAACTCTGCAAAATGTGTAGGAAACAAGATTTTATAGAATACATAATTTACGAAACCATAAATATTATTCACATTCTATTATATAAGTGTATCACAATCCTTTCTTCTGATTCCTGGTGAATTCAACAACCTAATTTAAAATTCTGGGTGAATATTTGGACTCCTCTATCCAGGACTTTTCCTCCTCTTTTCTCTTATTTTCTTTCTTTCAAATCTCATGTGTATACCAATTCTATGTTATACACCCATATCCATCATGTGTGCATTCCCTATACATGCAATACCAAGCACACATACAACGCACCAGTATTTAGTGTGTAGAAATTTTATATCGAGAACTAATATTTAGCACACTTAACTTTTGGGTTTTGCGCATCATTATCTAGTGCATACAAATTTTGTGTAACACACCAATATTCCACAAAAATTACATATTTTCCTTGCGCCGTGCCAACATTCACCACATACCCTCTCACACCCAATACTCAATGCGCATCTCCAATTCGGCCCCATGTAGCGCCAATATTCCACAGACACACACTACACACTATTATTATGTACGCACCCATAATTTCTACATGGCATCCATATTAATTGTGCACGTAATGCACTCCCATATTACAAGTTCTCCATCAATTATATACCCTACAGTTCTAATATTCACTGCACACACTCCACGCATCGATAACTTTCACGCACCATAAGTCTTGCGTCGCATAGTACCAAAATTTAGCACGCACCAATACTTAGCGCATGTGAGTCCTTTCTTCACTCAATTGATTTTTTTTCTCCATATTTTCATCTTGCGAACCCGTGACCATCATACAAATTCCAACCTCTCCAACTTCACTCTAGCCCATACAAGTCCAGTGTTGAACCGAAAGCTTCGATACCACTTTGTAATGTTCCCATCTCTGCTCAAGGGCCATGTCACATCAAAATTTGAACTCTGATACCACTTTGTAACGTATCTATCCTCCTAGCTAAATCTCATTACCACAATGTAAAGTCTCCACTACCGCAACTCACTAAATAAATCTTTGACATCAATTATTTATTTTGTGGAAATAAATCATTGAATCCAACAACACACACAACTGGCCTTGTGCTACACGAAACTACGTTTTCCTAGTGCACACAAACCAGTCTCATATCATGCACAACAACTATTTCTTATAAATTATGTCTGCTCAACCATCATTGTGTCAGCTGTGTCGAATGTTCCTCAGCATGCACGACATTTCTAGCTTAATGCTAGAACCCATATGATTATTGTTGAAGATACTTAACATATAACGACTATAACTGCAGAATGAACTCATAATATGACTATGACACAATCATTCCTATGTCGCGCGCAGGGTTTGTCCCATTCGCACACGTGGTATGATACAACTTTGCACGTGCAATGATTCAAGCCTTGCCTCATAATCCCATAACCATTACCACATAATTATCTAACATGAAACACTAAATAACTACCATGCTCTACATCTGCAACAGTTATGAAAAACTAACAATGCATGCACAACCTGACATAATTATGTACCAATTCCATAAACATAAATAGAATAAGCATTAACAAGTTGAAAAATATACAAACACATATAAATTTTCATGGTCCATGCTCTGCATATGCACCAAACATGCATTTCTACAACATATATAATTCACGCACAAATATATATATATAGACACACACACACACACACAAATGTAACACACTATATATTTAACATGTATATTCTCATTACTTAGAGAGTAATACACATAAAAAGACACTTTTATTTTGTTGTAATCCTCCAACTGCACACAGATGTCAAACATTCCTCCCAACCATAGACTCTACCACTCAAAAACTCTCAACAACAGGTCACCCCTAAGTTGGGGCTAAAACTCCACCCGAGAAAAGGATTCTTAAGCCAAGCCAAGTTCTATCCATAGTCAAAACACTTAGACAAAGGCGTCAACCCTAGGAAACAGACTATCGTCCCTCATTCTCCACATGCTTGTCCCACCCCAGGGAGTGTACCCCTTCTTTTCTCAATAGTCCTTCGGCTACCCCACTTCCCTTCTAGGGATTCAACAACAGGACATAAATGAAGTCTCAAATCCCTATAATTGCAACTAGGTACCTTGGGAAAGAAATTCATAGTAGTTCTCTTGCCTGGAGAGAATTTTCACAGGCTTGAGAACCTGCTTCTGCGACAAACAAGGGCTTAACAACCTGCTTCTTCATCCAAGATGGGACTGACAACTTACTTCTTCAATAACACACGGGCCTGAAAAGTTGCCTCTTCAATAACACACAGACCTAACAACCCTCCTCTTCAATATCACAAAGGCCTTCCCAAGCATAGGGCTATGTGATGGAAGCAAGTTACATCAAGAAATAGATGCTTCACAGAGGAAAGTTGGTTTTCCTGATGAAGGAATGAGTGAATCCCCCTGAAATACACTAAGGCCCAACAATAAATTTTCATGATTATAAATAGACACTTGTCACCTTAAGAGATAACTTAGCTCCACTTGGTGACCCATTCCCATTGATTAGGAACTTAGGATAAATATATATCCCATAAATATACTTTTGGAAATATTATTGTAATATTCCCTTTAAGCTTCACTCATGTTTCCCATTCTAGTGGAGTTTATCCCCCGACTCTTTTCGTCTGATTGGTTTGCACGTAGTGACATGTTTTTATTAATATATGAGTACAATTAGATTTTACAAAAAATAGGTGCATTGGCCTTTGTCACAATCCAAGCTCTCCAGCCTAATAACTACACAGGCACTTTGGCCTCAATATACATATATACAAAGGCAGTCCATCCCCAAACATATCTAGCTACAAACACAATCTAATGCACACTTTGAAGTGATCCTCGCACACTTACTCAGGTGCGTGCAAAGTTATGAAATTGGCGTGAAATCTTACCTTGGTTCCCATGCATGACAATCCTCGCGCACTTACTCAGGTGCACACAAAGTCATGAAACGACCCACACTCTTCCCTTGGTTCATGCATGCTAAATTGTACCCAAAAATTATGCACCCACGACTCACTAGCCTATATGTATATTCACATTTACATTACAATTGGGGTTCATCCTAGGGGTATTACAATAATAGAGTCTATTTAACACTTCATAGGAAACTTGTATTTGGTAACTTATCGATATTTTATTATTTTTGGATACAAACTATTTAATAAAAATCATATTATATTATCACAAATCTTTACTAAATATTTATATAAAACACTTTTAAAATCTATTATTCACATATATTAATAATAGTAAAGTCTTTATAATACTCGATGTTGTATCATTTTTGTCACCTGAGAGAGAAAAAGAGGGACACTTGCAAGTTCACTTGGCTTAGCTGAACATGACAGAAGTTAGTGCAAGAGTTAGACACATCAAGCACAAGAAACAAATAAACAACTAAGCTACTAACAATTAAAGAAATTAAACTAAAGTGCATAAGGAAAGTAAAACTAAAAATAACCAATATTCATGCCACCAATGGATAGATTGTATTAGTGGGAAAACACCAAAGAGAAAGGGATACTTATGGGTCCCCTCTTCCTCCAAGGGAGGGCTCTTGAACCCCCAATGAGA
>JZKD02S1776827.1:66401-80220 GCA_000966675.3 Picea glauca
AGGAGAGTTGAAGAGTCATGCACATGCATGTGTTTTTGTGTATGTGTAAGCAGTGAACCTGGTGATAGTTCATCATGAATGACTCATGATTGTAACATGATTGTGTATCATGAATTTCGACTTGTCATTTTGGGAAGGTCGATATGTTTCAAATGAGTTTCGACTTGTGTTGATGTTGTCTTGATGACTATGTTGTGTCGCTCATGTTTTTCGACTTATGTTTAGTCGATGGTGTTTGTTGGCTTGTAAGTCAATTTTGAGTACACCAAGATGTAGGAAATCACCATGTGCTTCGATGAAGTACAAGATGCAACAATTTTCTTGAAGATCAAAAGACTTTGTTGGCATCATTTTCAGTCTTGTATAAATTTGTTTTCAAGATTGATGGTTTTCTTGGTTTGTGACAAGATGTCGCAGGAAAGTTTTTGCAGCCATTGTAGAGCGGATTGTTTTGATGCTAAAGAGTTCACAAAAGGGACTTGATTCTCAGTGGGAAGGTTGGAAATCTTCCAAGAACAAAGAGAACAGAGGGTCAGCAGCAGCTAGAGGATAGTGGTTGCGAGACATAGCCAGTTGTAGTGCAAGGCATATCAAGATATTCAGGTAATTGTCAAAAATACTTTTCAAGTAGAATCAGTTGATAGAACTTGAAAGTAGAAGAGTATTGAAGCTCAGACAGATAATCATAAGCTTTTGTGGGTCCAAAATCTTTTTAGTGGGAAGGCATGATCAAAATATGGACCAGGGGTCAAAATTTAGCTCAAAAATCAAAGTTCTTGGAATTTCCTCAAAACGAACAGGTGCGTAGCTCTCGTCATCATGAACCCAACGAAACTCGTTTGGGTTCAAACGGACGTCAGATGAGTGAGATATCGTGTTCTGTTCGAATCATCAAGCAGGCAAAAAAAAAAGGGATGTTGACTGTACAGTTCGTACGGATGCTGATGTGGCATGTTCGTATGACACGTGGCAAGGTTGAATTGGTAGGGTCGTAAGACATGTGGCATGTCTGTATGATGATGCGGTGGAGTCCGTATGCTGAATTGGCAGTTGGACGAATGATATTGCGACACATGGAAGTTTTTGATTGGTTGTACGGTGCCACGTGGCCCAGTCATGGGATGCCACATGGTACCCTGTTATTGGGTTGTTTGGTTAAAATTTTATGGAGTCCACCGGACTCGACCACGTGACCTCCCCACCGGTCCAAGTCTTTACAATGTTCGTGTTGTCAACGTACCACACCGTGTTTCTTGTTATATGAATGGTTTTGTATTTATTTGAATTTGATTAATGTTTAGTTTGGAGTGGGGTCGAGCTGGGGCTTAGCCCCAACCTGCGGTTGTATTGTTTACCATATGACCCGTTATATACACGGAGGTGCGTGCATATTTCAAATGGAGTCCAGCCCTCGGTTTCAGGCACCAGTGCATATGACCCGACCCCTATACAAATGCGCGGGAATTGGTTTTTTAAAACGGTTATACAACCATACACCAACACATGTCACTTAACTGTTGGTTTTAAAAGTTGGCTCTTTTTGTATTTGCGCGAGGTCACATGGTGACCCTTGCGACCACGGCCTATGCGGTTTGGGGGCCTAATTCCATTAACGGTTCGACAATTTGACTTTTTTGCAGTTACGTGCATGTGCTAGGTTTTAGCACGATTTGGAGCGCGTGAGCTAGGTTGGCCACACAAAGGTGTGTTTTGGCGAACCAGAGACAATAAGCTTGAAGGAAGAGAATGGCAGGAGGCCTATCTTCTTCAATTTTTGGCCAAATGAGGTGCTGAAAAAGCCCAGCTAGGGGTTTTTGGACGTTCTGAATCCATTGGCACTATTTTCAAAGGAATTTGAAGACTTCTTTTTATAGGTTTTTAACCATTGAAGTTTTAGAGAGCTCTAGGGAGCTTGAAGCCCTCATTGATTGAGGTCATGCTCAGATGAGCCCATGTCTATTTTCTGTGATTGAATAATCATTTTTGGCTAATTATTATGCTATGAACACATTGGGATAGGTTTCAGATCCATTTGAGGACTTTTACATGTGTTTTTTTTCCACAAGGAAGCTCAGGGAAGCTTAAGGCCACATGTAGAAAAGGTCATGCCCAGATGAGCCATGATCCATTTTCAGAGTTCTATTAGTCATTTTTGGGGTTTTTATGTATTCTAAACCCAATGGTACAGTCAAGAAATTCATTGGAGTTGAGCAGCATCTTGAAAAATAATCTTTGGCAAATTATTCCCAAAGAGCCAAGTCCATTGATGGAGGCTCAAGGAGATGTATCCCAGAGAGGGGTGAACTCCTTTATCATCTTGTTATTGTTGTGAGTTTGATGGTTTATTTGCTGCAACTTATGATTGTTGTGTATTTATTTAAAACACATATTGAACCATTGAATAGAACATTTCCTCACACATAAACATTTAAAAGAAGCATGAACTTAACACATAATCTATCTTGCATATTTTAACACATTGAGCAAGGTCCTGTAAAGTTTATTTTAATGAAGTAGAGGGTGATTGCATAGCATAAAAAGTCAGCCCCCTATTTTCAGATCACTTGGTTAAGGAAGATTCTTTTTGGACTCTGCCATACCTCAAGACCTAATAAATAGTGCATTAGGCCAAGGTCTTTCATCTCAAATTATGAGGTGAGCTTCTTCTTACATTCGGTGATGAGATTTTCTTCTCCAGTTAAGAATAAGTCATCCACATACAACAAAAATATCATCGGCTCATCATTCATAACCTTGAAGTAGAGGTTAGAATCTGCTTTACTTTTGGTAAAGACCAAGCTCGTCAGGAAACTATCTATCTGGCCATACCAAGCTCTAGGAGCTTGCTTCAATCCATACAAGGCTTTCTTCAACTTGTAGACATGAGACTTCCCGTCTTCAACTTCAAATCCTTGAGGTTGCTCTATATACACTTCCTCTTTGATGACACCATTTAGGAAAGTTGTCTTTACATCCATCTGGTGTAACTTCCACTTCATCTTAGCTGCAAAGGCTATGATGGTCCTGATCGAAGTGTATATGGCTACATGAGCGAATGTCTCTTCATAGTCAATGCCTTCTTTTTCAGAAAATCCATGAGTGACAAATCTTTCTTTATACTTCTCAATAATTCCATCAGCAACATGTTTTATTTTGAAGAGCCATTTGGAGGATACCAGATCCTTTCACTATGGTCTGGGAACTATTTCCCATACATCGTTCTTTATTATGGATTTGTATTCCTTTTTCATGGCATCTACCCATTCTTTCTTCTGAATGGATTCTTCAAAGAAAGTAGGCTCCTTCTCTAGGAGATCACACATCAAAGCCGTATAACTAGAGAATGGCTTTGGTCTCTTCACCTATCTCATGGTTCCTTCAGGAACACCATACTTCTCTCCATATTGAATAAGTTCTCTTTCTCAAGTAGTCTTTCTCTTATGGAAGATCATCATTTGAGGAGGTTCTTGAAATTATACTATGTCATGATATTCTAGAATTTCCTCATCATGGGATGTTACAACTTCCCTCACTGGTTATGTATCTCTAGGAACCTCCCTCATTGATTCTGCAATTATGTGGATTACGGGTTCCTCTTCATATACTTCTTCAAGCTGGCATCTTCTCGATTTATTGAGTGCTGCATCTTCATTGAAGGTCACATCCCTGCTGATCTCAATGTGATGGTGACATGGTATATAAATTTTGAAAGCCTTGGAGACCTCACAGTATCCCACAAATATTTCCTTCTTTCTTAAAGGGTCAAACTTGTTTCTTTTCTCTTTTGGAATATGTATAAATACTGGGCAGCCAAATATTTTTAGATGGCTTACCTCTGGCTTATTTCCGGTGAACATCTCTTCAGGGGTCTTAAACCCAAGTGCACTATGGGACAATCAATTTTGCACATATACGGTTGTCATTGTTGCTTCTACCCATAAGCACATTGGAAGATCTTGATCATGGATTATAGTCTTCACAACTTCCATTATCGTTATGTACTTCCTTTCAACTACACCGTTTTGTTGACGATTATAGGGAGTAGTGAGTTCCCTCTTGATCCCAACATCTTTGCAAAAGTTCATGAACTCTTTTGAGTTGGTGTATTCTCCTCCATTATCTAACCTGAGTATCTTGGTATTTCTTTCAGAAATATTCTCTATCAAGGATTTGAATTCCTTGAAATTTATACTAATGGAGGACGATGGAATTGGGCCACACACATCTGAATGAATGAGATGTAGGACTCCCGTTTTGTTGTCTCTCTTTGGAAAAGGGGTCTTGATGTTCTCCATTCTGCACATCCATTGCATACGCCTTCATGGTCAACCTTGAGTTCTAGTAAACCTGTGACTGCTTTGCATACGTATGGTAGCCCCTTGTAGTTGATGTATATTTTGTACCAAAGTTCACATGGATTCTCAATGGTGTGGGTCATGGTAGATTCTGAGTGACCCTATAGCTTATACAATCCACCTTCTTCTTTTCCAATCATGATTGCTTCTTTCAAGGTTTCTCCTTTAGTACGTTTCCTTCTGCAAGCTTCACTATAGCTTCCTCCGGGTTATTACCTATGACCTGGAGCAAGGTCAAAAAAACAACAAGAAAGAGTAATATCCTTTTGATAATATAAAGCAATAGCACGAACAATCATCACAGTAGCTCCTTTAGAGCTATCACTTGTAACTTGTCTGAAGAAAACATTAAAGGTAAGGAATACAATACAAAATGAGGTCAACACTCTCATAGTGTTGTGATCAAACATTCCTCCATGGCAACCTAGAACTAANAGTGCACAAAAGTGTGTGTACTTGGTCAGTCTATCAACAATCAACATGATGACACTCTTTCCTTCAGACTTTGGTAACCCTGTGATGAAATCCATGGAAACCTCCTCCCAACGCTAACCTGGGATGGCTAATGGTTGTAAAAGACCTAGGGTCTTAATTGTTTCCACCTTATTTTGTTGGCAAACCAAATATTCTGCCACAAACCTTTGAACATCAGTTTTAAGGCCATCCGAAAAAAATTCCTTCTTGACCCTATCGTAGGTTTTCAAAAGTCCCGAGTGCCCTCCTACTAGAGAGGTGTACAATTCCAATAGTACCTTTTGTTTGAGTTGGGAGTTCTTACATAAATATGAGCGATCTGTGTACCATAGTGAATCATTTTTCCATGTAAATGTATCTGATGGACCGGAATCCTGCTGCAACCTTTGAATGAGAGTCCACACTTTTTCGTCATTTTTCCATTCATCCCTTGCTTCTATTATCCAATCAGGCTGGATGATCGAGTTAGAACAGAGAAAGGCCTCAACATATTCATCCTTTCTTGAGAGTGCATCTGCCACAACATTTTGCTTCCCTTTCTTCTAGACGATTTCAAAATCATAACCCAATATCTTGGTTACCCATNAGTGCACAAAAGTGTGTGTACTTGGTCAGTCTATCAACAATCAACATGATGACACTCTTTCCTTCAGACTTTGGTAACCCTGTGATGAAATCCATGGAAACCTCCTCCCAACGCTGACCTGGGATGGCTAATGGTTGTAAAAGACCTAGGGTCTTAATTGTTTCCACCTTATTTTGTTGGCAAACCAAATATTCTACCACAAACCTTTGAACATCAGTTTTAAGGCCATCCGAAAAAAATTCCTTCTTGACCCTATCGTAGGTTTTCAAAAGTCCCGAGTGCCCTCCTACTGGAGAGGTGTACAATTCCAATAGTACCTTTTGTTTGAGTTGGGAGTTCTTACATAAATATAAGCGATCTGTGTACCATAGTGAATCATTTTCCCATGTAAATGTATCTGATGCACCGGAATCCTGCTGCAACCTTTGAATGAGAGTCCACACTTTTTCGTCAGTTTTCCATTCATCCCTTGCTTCTATTATCCAATCAGGCTGGATGATCGAGTTAGCACAGAGAAAGGCCTCAACATATTCATCCTTTCTTGAGAGTGCATCTGCCACAACATTTTGCTTCCCTTTCTTCTAGACGATTTCAAAATCATAACCCAATATCTTGGTTACCCATNCACTATTTAGGGCTTAACAAAGGCCCACCAAATGATATATTTATCTAGTACCTTAAGATAACCATGGAGGTACCCAAATCTAGTGGTCAAACTTGTGAGACATGCATAACACTACCCATGCACACATATATGGACACTACTACATATGGTGTTGAATTTTGATAGAGAGTTTGGACATTATGGATAAAATTGACCATACAATCGGACATTACTAAGTAATTATTAAAATTTTGTTATTTTTTTCTTGGTTCCTCGACGTTTGTCGGCCTTTCGATGGAGTCCAATCATCGTCAGCAGTCTGACTCTTATTCGACAGTTATCGCTAGGGCCACATGGTGCCCCATCGTCAAACGTAGATCGTAGAGACATGTTTCTAAAACCATAAACTATAAAAACTCACTCAAGGACCTGTAAATACATCTAAAGCTAATTATGATTGAATTTCGTAATTTTTGCATGAATCGAGGCTTCCCCCATGGGGATTATATAAATATATATGAATTCTCAAAATGTTCTACATTTTTTCATTTTTTGTCAGAACATGATGATATAAAGCTTGTAAGTAGAGTGATAGGAAAAGAGAGGCTTGTGAGATCAGATACAGTAGGAGGAATCTTCAGAGAGAACAAATGTGTGGGATCTATATTTCACTTTGTTGGTCAGTTTTGTAAGGGAGACTGTAACTGTGATGTATGTCATATAAATATCCTACCGTTATGATGATTTTATGGAAGATCAATACCATTTTGACTCATACTTTTCCTATATGTGATGCTTTTTGTGATCTTTAGTTTTTTTCTACAATATTCTTTAAGAGATATTTAATGCATCTTTATAATAATGTTTGAATCCACCTACAGGAAAATCAGAATTTATAGCTAAGAGGGAAAAATTGAAGGGATTTTAGTTCTAAAATATGGAAGGGGTACTAGGGCTCCAAGAAGAGGCAATAAGTTGACTTTTTTTTCTCAAAAACATATCTATGAATGTGATTATGTTTGGTAAATAGTTGGCAATGGAAGGGTTTGTTGGATTGTACAATGCGCCTATTAAGGGTTCATAAGGATCTATATAGCATATAATTCTTAGGGATCAATCATCCCCTTCAAAAAATGAGCCTTGAAAAGGGTTATTGATGTGAATAAACCTGACATCCTCCTATAATAGACAATGTCAAATGGGGATAAAATAGTTAGCTATCTAAGTAGATTGCTTGGGGGTTGGAAGTTTAAATCCATTGATCCTAGAAGAAGGTATGTGGGGATCATTAGAAAAGTTGGACATCTATTGACTATACCTTTTTTTGTGCAATTTGAAACTTAAAACCATTTGCTATGGAAAAATACCAAAACTTGTTATGTAGGACAAAGAGGGGAAATTTTTCCTTGGTGCAAATTGCATGCTAGGCTACACTAAAATGCATCCCCATGTATGAAAATTCATTCAATTTGAGTGTTTCAAACTTTGGATAATACTCCATAATTTAATATTTAAGTTGTAAATTGATTATTAATTTTTTTTTAACGTGTTTGTACAATTAGGAGTTCATTTACAATCCAATAAGGATGATTTCTAATTGACAGTTGCCTAAATTGGCATATTTTCAGCACCCGTTCAATACCTTTTTCCTTACCATTTTTTCACTACTCACTCTCTTTTGATATATTTCTCATCTAGTTTGTCTTACTTTTTCACATAGGTATGAATATTCTCCCATATTCCATTTTTATGCTATTATTACATATCCTTAAGGAAAATTGTTACATTCTTGCACTAACAATGCTATATAGGATCAATTACAGTGGCTTCAACTCACTATAGGAGCTACAACTCTACAAGTGTTGCAACTTCAAGCATGACACAACTACCACAACTTTGAATGTGACCCATGTTGTTGCAACTCCAAGAAAAAGTCTTCCAACACATCAATCATTGGTCAGAGATCACTCCTCACATATAAAGATGATAGAAGGCAAGTGAACAACCAAAAGAGAGATTAGTTCATCTACCAACTGTCGCTTAGATGATCTAAGTCAGTATATGCCTTCTCTTTTCTAAAAATCAACAATATCAATGTAAATGGATGAAAATATGGATTCTCATGGTTGTCCATTTGTCTCCTTGTTTTATTTAGACATTGAATGTATTGTATAAAAACCCCAACTTTCCTTGAGCTCGGGGAATGATTTCGGCAATAACATATGGCGATATTGTAAAACTTAAGACTTCAGAAATATAATCTCATTTTCTCCTTCTATTTGTGTGATGATGTGTTGAGTGTTCATGTGACTATAATTTCATATTCTAGTGCCTTGTCTAAGGGGGTAGGCCCCCCTCCTTTCTTTTTGTTTGTTAGTTTGTCCGTGACATGTGGGAATAACATGTGGCTAAGAAACTGTGACTCAGGGGCATATAAGTTGTCAAAATAACCCGGGGATTGCAACCGGCCTGAGCCACACCAACCTTAGCATGGCTGGATTTTTTGTCCCCGCAGGTTTTGAACCAGTGACTTTAACATCACGAAGATCCTTAACAACATACTCTGTCACCCATTTTCCTACACCTCGGGGACTGGTAGGCCCCATCCTTAGTCAAGTATTGTATGTACATTAAGAGTAGGATTATCATGTCATTATTATTCATTTAATTCCATAGTTATTTTATCTCTTTATATTGTTGTAGTTCCAGATATCATAAATAGTTAATTGCAATTCCAGTGTGGTTAATATTTAGTTTCTTTGTGTTGTGGATTATGCAATCATAAGCCACAATTTAGTGTTGATTCGAATATGTAAGTTTATAATCACAGACATTGTTTCAATTCTCATTGGTGAAACTCCCATTGCTACAATTCATTTTGTTGTAACTTTTATGTTGCAGCTCTGTTGTTGCAACTTCGCTTGCAAATTTACTTTATTCTTATTTCTTTCATATTTGTGAACAAATTTGCTCTTCAACTGTTTGTGATTGATATTCTATTGATTTTACAAATTTTCATTGAATGTACAAACACATAATTGTTATAGCAAGTCAATATTATCATCATACTTGAGCAAGTCACCATTAGAATTACTTTTCTGCAGTGTGTTTTCATTTACGCAAGAGTGATTTATTTTCCGCAAGTGTGATTTACTTTCTGCAAGTGTGATTTACTTTCTACAAGAGCGATTTATTTTCCGCAAGTGTGATTTACTTTCTGCAAGTATGATTTACTTTCCGTATGTGTGATTTACTTTCCACAAGTGTGATTTATCTTCCACAAGTGTGATTTCCTTTCCTGCAAGTGTGACATTTATTTTCCTACAATTCAAAAAGTAGTATAGATTGGTGACTTAATTGAGTATCTTAAAATATCGATTTGTGCATTAAAAGTACTACAAATCTATAACAACAACACTACACTTTCATATACAATGCATGACAGTTCATAAGTGGGATATGACCTCGGATTGAAAATTAAATGTACAACTTTTCAGTTGCTTGCTAAATTAATTAGGAAGTAATTGAAAAGTATGTCACTAATCACAAAGATTCATGACCTTTTGATGAATCAGAGGATGGAGGGTTATGAGAAAAATCAAGGTCAATGACTTCTAGCCAACCAATAATAATACAAAAATGGAATAAACCTTAACTCTAATTTATGCAATAGAATAAATAGGTCAATATTACAAGTTACAGGTTTGTAGAAAAGTAGTACATCTTTCTATACATTTGTTTTTGCAATTTGAAACTTAAAATCCTTTGCCATGCAAAAAGACCAAAAATTGTCTTCTAGGACAAAGAGGGAAAATTTTGCGTTGGTGTAAAATTTGCCTTGGTGCAAAATGCATGCCATGCTACACTAAAATGCACGCCCAGGTCCCAACACTCATTCAATTTGAGTGGTTCAAATTGTAAATGATTTGTTAAGTCATTTTTCATAAGCCTATATACTTGGTTTTTCATTTTTAGTCATAAAATACTTTTAGAAATGCCCAACCTATTTGTAAAATGTACGCTAAGTTTTTATCGTACCTTAGATTTGAGTTGTGGAAGTTTTGGGGGATGTCATTTATCATATTGGACATATTCATGTTGTTAATTTTGCAATTGCAAGTTTAAAAAGGGTTGATGTGTAGAAGAGTGTAATGTCCCCTTCCAATTGACCATGATGGAGGATCACTCAATATAGTCTATATGACTCACGTAGGCTATAGTCAACAAGGAAAAAAGGGGAGTCAAGGAAGTTTACTTGGTGTCACTAGGTAAAAGAATGACAAATCCTAAAAGTGGCATTAAATCAAATAAACAATTATATTTAATGGAATTAGAGGGAAAATAAAGTGAAGATTTGATTTGGTCAAAATGGGGGAAATATCTAGAAGGTCCAAAGAAAGGATAAATAGAGGAGTAACCCTTCCCTTTGGAATATGATTTGATATATTATTGAGTGCTCTTGTAGACAGTGTTTTCGTTGGGGTTTTGGGTAAAACCCTTCCACTGTAGGTTTAGTTTTGGTGGTCCAATAATCACCCTAACTAGACAAGAGGAGGATTCATTAGGATTTCTCATTAGAGTTCATTAGGTGCTTGATTTCAAATTGGAGGGAGTTGGGAAGCATATCAACTTGCACATGGTGTTTACAATGATTTATAGGAAGAGGTTGAGCTTCATATATGTAGGTTCCAGGAGGTTTGTCTTCATATATGAAAGGGGGCATACCCATAGGTTGTATCGCGAGGCTCTGTTAGACGCCTCGTAGTTGTCCCATGAAGACCTTTGAGAATTGGGGTTTGTAGCCATTTGCCGCAACAGATTTTTGAGGAGCTTGGGAGGGGGTTGAATGTAGATCGATTTTTCAGAGCAGAGCAGAGTAATTCTTGGTGAGTCTTGGATCAGTGGACACCATAGGTTGGAATCATTCCAGGTTTTTCTTGTGTGTTTATGTAGTAGATTGTGTAGTTGCCTCACAACCATTAGATGTGCGCTCAATAGTATTTTGCAGCTATTATTATAGCGAATATACATCATTGTACTAATTTTGGGAGATTTCCATCCATAATAAGTTGCCATGATTATCTACTCCATTTTTTTGTGATGAATGTATGCTATATGTTTGAAAATATTCCTCATCAAGAAAGCTATCTATAAGAAGTTAACAACACATTCATATAAGAAGAAACAACGAATTTTGGGTAGAAACATATAAAATTCTCTCCTATACTAGTTGGGAACATTATAGTGGTATCAGAGCTGGTGATATTTCTAGCCTGTGATTTATTGAGCCATTAATGCCAAGGAAAACTAGAGGACGCAGGAAGCAACATACCCCAAGACCAAAATCATCAGAAGAAGTAGAAGTAGAGGGATTTATGGAGGACCATCATGAAGACAGATACATATATCTTTTGGAGTCCATAGTTAATGGGAAACAAAAATTGACACAATTCCTAACACAATAGTTTTCCGGAAACCAAGAAAACCAAAATCGGGGTGGTACCAATGGAAACCATGCAGAGTCCAACCATAGAGGTGGTAGGACTCCTGAAGGGAGTAATACCTATGTGTCAACATATAGTGTCTTATAGGAATGAAGAAGAAAGGTACCCATACCATTATTACAACAGTTCTTGACAGGGAAGCCTACAAGAGCACAAGAGTAACCAAAACATGGGCTTGATATTAACATCTCATACAAAGAGTACGAGACGATAGATGAATATATCCTTGAGAAATTTTCCTATAAATACTTCTATGACCTCAAAGATAAATACAGTTTGAAGGAGGTGAACAAAGGAGCACAAATCCCACAAAAAATTTATCGCATGCGCAAGGTGGGAAGGTTTACTATTCCACCCTTCAATGAGTCTGCAAAGAGAATGGTTAGGGAATGGGTACATAAGTTAGACACTTACCTCCAACTTAACCCAATAACCAAAGCCAAAGAAATTAAGTATGCCACCCATCACTTGGAAGGAGAAGTTCACAAATGGTGGTACCATGGGCTGGTGACATTAGGGCATGCCAACATCACTTAATATGTTAGGTTCCTAACCCGCACATAGGTAGATCAATATATTCGGATGTAATAAAGGTCAATATTAATAAGGCCTTTCAATAAAATAGAATGAGGTGGATGTAAGAAAACCTAATAGAAGCTTCTGCTTCTAGAAGGATCTTCCTCTAGATGCTTCTTTTGATAGACATATTTACTATAAATAAGGGTCGAGGGTATGAAAACCCTAGCTTGGAGATTATTGTAACAGAGCATTGCTCGACTGGAGGTTTCCCCCTCGAAGAGGCCTGTGAACATTGCTTTTTGAATCAAAGTGCTATTTATGTTGTTATTCTTATATCATTTATGTGTTATTGTGGAGATTATGCTGGTTATATTATTGTTATTCTGCCATTACTAGCATTTTATTTCTGTTCTGCATACTTTTTATATCTGGTATATTACAAGTAGTATCAGAGCACTTTCCTTGGTAGAAATTGTGGGAATTTTTTTTCCAGGATAGAAACGTATTATGGCGTCTTTAAGCCACAGAGATCTATTGTTACACACATAAACCCGTGGTTGAGGGATTCATACACGCAATAAATACAAGTGGTTCTTAAGCACACATCTATTGGCCACCCTTGTAGCCCCTGTTGGTACCCCTTCAAGTGGTAGCGCATCAGACAACACCTGTGAATGGATCGGCCTAGATTTCGTGAAGCCCTCTTTAGATAAACCGATCAGCTGCCTAACTTCTATAGTGCCACCGAGAACAACACTCGGGAAGATACTCTCTAGTACCTGGGTAGTCAGGTAGTACGGTTAAGGGTACAATCTATCCTCCTTAGTTAGTGCCCTGAGATATTGGGTCGAGTACTACTGTTGGACCCCGCACGTATATCAAAGAGCTATAGCACAGGGCAAACCCTTGTCTGTAGAACCCTTGAATACCTAACCCTTGGGGGGACAGAAACATAAAAAAATTAAAAAAGACAAGATCTATTGTCATGCAACTGTGTTCGAGTTGCCAAGTAAATACACATGTCTTTTTGGTTAAGCATTTGGGGATTTCATCGCTGCAGTATTCTTTAGACCAGAGTATAACTCTACAAGTGTAAAAAAAAAAAAAAAAGGTCTGGAATTTTTTTCACCATTATTTGAGACCTATTCCATTGGATTCATCTCTTCGCCCTTATCACATTCATCCATATCATTTTTCAGCAAAAATTTTGACCCCGGTCGCCCCTTTTCAGTTCACCCATCCTCATGGTCCATACCCGTAGCCAAGACCTGGAAGCTCGCTTCAACACCTTGCAATATGGTTTCCTCAAGACCCAAAAAGAAGTGAAACAACTTAGTGCTACTGTTGCCTCCATCGATACATCCATCAATACAACCATAAATACAACCATGTAGTCCTCAATGGAGGAAGTCAAACAAGAATTGACCACCCATATTGAATCTGTCTATGCATCACTCTGCACCAAACTGAAGATCCCTACAGATGAACCTTTCTCAGATGCACCTCCAAAGACTAAAGGTCAACATTCCTCCCATTCCCATACCTTTTAGCCCCATCACTTTCAATGTGACCTACACCTTCTGCAAGTGGATGTGACCAAATTTGATGGCTCGGACCCCACTGGTTGGGTAATCCAAATGGAACAATATTTCTCTTTATACGACATTACAAATGACTTGGCCAAACTCTAGTATGGTGTTCTCCATCTAGATCAAGAACGTTGGCAATGGTGGCAATGGAGAAAAACTTCCCGTCAAGGGTATATTGCTTGGACCCA
>JZKD02S1776849.1:0-24057 GCA_000966675.3 Picea glauca
CCCTGCGATGAACCTTCTGTAATAACCAGCCAATCCCATGAAGGATCTAACTTCCATTACGTTCCTTGGCGCTGACATTCTCTAATGGCTTCAATCTTCTCAGGGCCTACCGCTATCCCATCCTTCGAGATAATATGTCCCAAGTAATGGATCCGTTCCTGATAAAATGAGAACTTGCTCAGCTTGGCATACAGTTGGTGCTCTCTTAGCACCTGCAACACCATCCTCAGATGTTGTTCGTGTTCTTCTTCGGTCCTGGAATACACCAAAATGTCATCCAGGAAGACGATGACAAATTTGTCTAGATAGTCCCTAAATACTCCATTCATCAAGCTCATAAAAACAGCGGGTGCATTTGACAGTCCAAACGGCACCACTGTGAACTCGTAATGACCATACCTTGTTCTAAAGGCGGTCTTGTTGATTTCTTCATCTTTTATTCTTACTTGGTGATATCCCGATCTTAGATCTATTTTCGAAAATATCTTTGCATCCTTCCACTGATCGAAGAGATCATCAATCCTCGACAGAGGATACTTGTTCTTCACCGTTACTTTGTTCAATTGCCTAAAATCAATGCACAATCTCAGTGTTTCGTCCTTCTTCTTTACGAATAGGACCGGGGCACCCCAAGGTGACACGCTTGGGCATATATACCCCTTCTTCAAAAGTTCTTCAAGCTGCAACTGCAACTCTTTCAGTTCTGGCGCACTCATCCTGTACAGAGCCTTTGACACTGGAGCTGCTCCAGGCATCAAGTTTACAGACAAATCGATATCCCTTTTCTGAGGTAGTCCAGGTACTTCCTGGAATACATATTCGAACTCTTTAAGTACCTCATGATCCTCAATACTTGGCACCTTATCCTTAGGCATTTCCCCCACTTGGGCTACAAATAATTGACAACCTTTTTTGTAGCATTTCTTCAACTACATTGCTGAGATTTCTCTAACAGTAACAACTCTAGGAATTCCTTGGACGACTCTCTGATTCCCTTCTTCATCTAAGTAAGTGAAGGCCTTGTTCCGACAGTCCAAGATGGCATGGTGTTGGTCCAACCAGTCCATCCCAATTAGACAGTCATAAGAGCCTAACGACAAAATGTTCAAATCGGCCTTCGTGCTCAGTCCATTCATGTCTACAGGACAGGACTTGACTAACTCCGTGACTTTCCTCTTGGTTCGTAGCTAGCTGCACTAACCAAGACTTTTCATATTTGCTTCTTATCAAATGCAAACTTTCTACCACTCTAAGGTCTATATAACTAAAATAGTAAATGGTTAGTTTTTTTATCATACCTTCTACTTCAATCATGTGCGACTGATACTCAACTTGCTTGTTGTCCAGGGCTACGTAGATCCTTGGAATTCTACTACCCATGTCCTCCATTGTTTCAGCTTGCTGAACATTGTGGAGAACTCTTACTTTATCATTTCTGTGGGGCAATCTATGTACCTATGGTTTTCTTTACAACCCCAACATTCCATAGGTGGCAGCCTTGAAATTTTCCCACTTACTTCAACCTTTCTGGGCTCTCTAAGAGACGACTCTTCTTGAGGACTGTTTCTGAAAAAGGGTGGTTTATTTCTTTTCTGCCTCTATTCTTTCTTGAACTTTCGGCTATCAGCTCGGCGAGCCTAGGCATCTCTCTGCAATCTTTCAATGATTATCATCATATGTCCTTCCTTATCCATCTCTTTTCCTTGCCCATTAGAGTTTGACCCTTTGACTCCCAAGTTGACATTCCTTCCTTCTCTTTCGTTCTCTGAATTGGAGGCAATCCACACCTCTTCCATTCTCTGCTCTCAACGACAACCCTATTCGGTTTTGGCACTTGCTAAGCCTCTGCAAACACATGTGCAGACAATAAGGATTTGTCAGGTCATCATTCTTAGCAAATTCCACACATTCAAAACCATTTCAATTTAAGAAAACGCTTCGACTTTACAAATTTTCCAAGTTTTGCTCGGCTCTGTAATTTTCGAGTGATAGCTCCCTCTTTCTCCCTACCCTCGTAACCAAAGGTCGTGACCAATGCTAGACTACTAGGTACTACTCGGGCTTTCGACCTTCGAAGAGTTTAAGGTACACACATCTATCTCCCGGAGTTTCGATTTACTGAATTCGCGTAAATTGGGTGGATCGACGATCCACGTTTACCCAACATCCAATGGTTAAAAAGAAAAAAATCCACTACGGTTCTTCTATCCATGAAGATTTTGGGACTTCGGAACTTCGAGTTTCAGGTTTTCGGTGATCGGGCGTTCATGATGCAGCGACTCCAAATCTCTTGTCACTTCAATCCCCGAATTCCGATACACGAGTTCTTGTACGAGATCCAATGATCCTCGATGATTTGGATCTAATGGTCCAGATATTTTTGGAGTTTCATGAAACAGGAGTTCACGATGCAACGAATCCAAAATCTCTTGTCGCTTCAATCCCCGAATTCCGATATGAAAATTCATGTATGAGATCAACGACTGTGAGCCTCCCTTGATCTGACGATCCAAATCTCTCTTAGATCGACGATTGTGATCCAATCGTGAATTCACGTTTCGTGAATACTCACGAACTCACCCTTAGACCATTTCAAGTCACGATTCAACGAAAGGTTGATCGCTCTCCACGCGTCCTTTCCGATGGACGGTCCTGATGAATTCGAGATTTCACGTATCATGATTTCCACACTCCTGTGCAACTCCATAGGGTTTTAAACCTTGTGCACGTTCTCCAGATTTGACGGTCGTGAGGGTTCTCCTTTCCTCCCGAATAGATTCTATGGATCCAACACTTCTGGTGTGGATTTCTATCTCTCCCTGTGGCCATATACCATTCCAGCTGTAGTTTTATAATATCACTACACCTCCTGAGATTTGTAACACGGTCAAGTAGTCCGTTGACACTCAGAAACATTTTGAGGTCTGAAATTAGTCCTCCAGACACAATTTCTTCTCAAAACCTCGGTCCAAAGACCACTTATCCGGCCCATCCAGGCTCAGCGTTGAAACTAGGCTATGATACCATACTGTAACGCCCCCAGCCATCAACCCCATGGTCGGGCCAACGCTACTACGCGGAAAAACACTTCTGTAACACATTATGCATTCTAATGAACTTAAAACGCTTAATTACAGTTAAACACAGAATTACTGCTAGCGTTTCAGAGTTAATGGAAATAACAATAATTCAAATGCACAACAAAATACGTGATAACATTGCAAGAATCATAGGTATGCAATTTAATTAATTACAGAATTACAAAACATAGTGACACTTATCTTTGAAACTGTCACGCACCACCAACTGCCTGTAGACCTTCCACGAGCCTCCTAGCCTTAGACCACGCTGCTCATCACTCTCAACAGTAGGTCACCCCCAAGCTAGGACTAAGCTCCACCGGGTAAGGAATCCTAGGCTAGGTAAGGTTTACAAGAAGAATACACGTAAAAGAAGGAGGATTCTCTCCCAAGAACCACTTATGCCCACTACCCACAAACTCTCCTTCCCCACATGCCTGTCCCACCCCAGGAGTATACACCTTCTCTGTCACCTAGATAGTCCTTTGGCTGCTAACCTCCCTTACCTTGGGCTTCAGCAACAGACCGGACCGAAAATCTCTGAGCTCTGTGGTAGCAACAAGGTTCCTTCCAGGAGCTCTCTCCTTCCTCCGCGCACTCTCTCACCTGGAGAGAGTCGCTCACAGGTTTGGTAAAACCTGCCTCTTCAACAACAATCACCTCCCTCACCTGGAGAGAGGTTACACACAGGTCATACAATCGGTTTCCTTAATCTCATTCCCGTACAAAGCAGAAAAACAACAAGGCTCAACAACGAACATACAACAGCAGCAAACCACACCCAGCCAAGAAATGTGCGGCCTCCACAGTCAACTGGGACAACAAACACGGGTTTCCCAAACAGATGACAGATAGACGCTTCAACCCAACTAGGCTCAACAATTACGGGACATTTGATTTTCCCAACCATCCATTCGGGTTTCGGGGATGCGTGATAAGAAATCCACGTGAAGGATGAACACAGACTCGACGGTTTTGACAGAGGGTGTACCGGCTCCTCCAGAAATCAACACAAGCCTTTTTGGTTTTCAAAGTTGTGTGAGGGTTTTCTTGCAGAGGTCATACAGGATTCCCAGTTCAGATAGTCGATGGTAAAATGTAGGAGGAACCCCCATCATGGCTCAACTCAACAGTTTTAACTGCATGTGCTTGGGTTGACACTTGTCACCCATGAAGCTCGTTCCTTCCCATTTGGAATTCACTCATCCTTCCAAAGAACTTAGGATAAAACATCACATTTACACAGCTTTGGAATAGTAATAATTTAATATTAGTCTCAAGGGTTTAATCCCCCTCAGCTTAGCCCCTCTTCCAACCTCTTAGACCCCTCTCCCTTACCCAGGCTTTGTGGATGCTTAGTCCCCCATCACTCATTCATCGTGGTCGGTCTGGATGCATAGATGTTTTGTATTAATATTGTGCATAATTACATGTACAAAAAATCAGGCTCCTGGCCTTCAACACTTAGGCTCCCTGGCCTAATAACACATAAGCCCACTAGCTTATATGACTTGGCTCACCAGCCCATAAAACATAATTACAATTCATAATGCAAGATTTATACTTCATAGATATGATTTACAACAGGGCTCGACCTTAGGGACATTACACTTTATTACTCCCCCAACCCCACTCAAAAGCCCATTTTCTTGGGCTGCACCATGAAACCAAGCTACAGAAGCCAGAGTAATACCAAGTGTCTTTTTTAATCTGGAACTCTTCCCTTTTCGAGGCCACAAACCAAACAAGTTTTCCAAAATCCCTCAATCTTAAGGGAAGCCCCTTGAGTGGAGGGAATACAAGATTCAAATATCCACTTATTTTGTTCCAACCAGATAAACCAACAAGCCAGCGAGGGAAGAATATTAAAAACCTTTTCCTTTTTCAACCAAGTGTCAAAACAGATTGTAATAGAGTTGCCACCCCGGGGAGAACTTACTCTATAAGTTGTAGTTAAAATCTGCCATAGTTGAAGGGTAAAAGTGCAGTGTACAAACAAGTGAAACACCATCTCAAAATCCCTAGAACATAATGGGCAAACACTCGGGCCTTCCCAACCTTTTTTCTGAGGATTTTCCCAAGTTAAAATTTTATTCTCCACGACAAGCCATATGAACAATTTGATTTTGTAGGCTAGATCCCAAGTCCACAGTTGTCACTTCCACCCTACAATCTGAAATGGCCAGAATTTCCTCGCCAATGCATTATAAACATTTTAAACAGTGAAAATAACCGACTAGTGGTCACCGGTCCAAATTAAAATGTCATCTCTAGGCTGAAGATGGATACCCGATACAATAAGAGCCTTACAAAAGGAAGTCCACTCAATAGCCAAAGTACCCGATAGTCCCAAGTCTAAGATGCTTTTCCATTGATCAGTAATAAACCTCGTTGAAGACTGGGCTTTGGCTTGGTAAAGATAACAAATATCTTTATTCTTTAAGGCCATCAGAAGTTCCCGGGAGAGTAACGAGGAATCACCAATGCCCATAATCTTGTCTAGACCAATCAATATTGAGTGCCCATTACCAGGATTCCATCTAAGCCAGTGAGTGATGAGAGATGAGAGGAAGTGACTTCAACAAGTTTTTCCAAGTCTGAGAAGCCAAAGGCTGAAAAACCGTGGTCGATCTCAGCCAAGTTACAACAAAAACATAGGGAAGATACTTATCCTTAATCACCTTGTGCCATATACCTTATTTCATCAGAACACGCCATAAGGAATTTGTAGCCAAGGCACGATTGAAATGGAAAATATTCCTAAGGCCCCAACCTCCTAAGACTTTGGTTTGGCAAGAAACTCCCAGTTGCAGAGGTGATAATGATGTGCATAGCCGCCACCTGACTAGAGGAAGTCGAAAATCAATTGGTGAATCTTAGAGAGAACAGATGCAGGGACTGCCGCTAAGGCCATCCAATACACTGATTGGGATTCTAAAACCACCTTTACAAGAATGCAACGACCCCCTAGTGATAACCAGTGGTTGCACTAGTGACTAGTCATGTTTTCAAATTTAGTAATAAGCCATCTCCAATCTTCAAAAGTTGATTTCTCCGCTTTTATGAAGTACCCCAGGTATCTAAAACCTTTGGACAGCTCGACAAAGTTGATCATAAAAGCATCCTTAAGTTTCCAAGGCTTCCCCTTGTATACCCGAGTGGTGGAAAGTTGATTTGTTTAAATTTACTTTGAGCCCCGATGCACAACAAAAAAGATTCAGAAGTGATTTAATCGCCAACCACTCCTCAAGAGAAGCCTTTGTCATGATAAGAATGTCATCCACAAATATAAGATGTAGAATTTTAATAACCCTTGAGACTTTAACCCCCAACAAAAATCCTTCAAATTGGCCTTTCTTCAGCAGTAGGTTAATACTTTCCATGACTAAAATGAACAACAGTGGCGAGAGCAGACAACCTTGTCTAAGACCACGTTCACTCTAGAAAAAAGTAGAAGTCTCACCATTTATCAAAACAACAAAGGAGGAGTTGACAACACAACTCATAATCCAATTTGTAGAAGCTAGACTGAAGCCAATTTGGATAAGAATTAAGCCTAAAAAGTCTCAGTATACACAATCATATGTTTTTTTAAGATTCTGTTTTAAAATTAGGGCCTTTAACTTCTTTACTTTTATACTGTGTAGACATTCTTGCACCGTCCCGATGGCGTCCAAAATCTGTCTGCCTTTTAAAAATCCAAGTTGTTCGCTCAAAAGCGCCCTCGAGAGAATAGGCTTGACTATATTTGCAATCACCTTTGCTATCAACTTATAGCATAAATTACAGAGCGAAATGGGTCTGTAATCACCAAAAGTCATTGGTTTATTCTCCTTTGGTATCAACGCCAAGAAAGTTGAGTTAAGAGAGCTTTGCACCTTTCCTCTGATCCTAGAGTCCTCCACTAGTTCCACCAGGTCATCACCAAGGAGGTCAAAAAAGTGAGTAAAAAATTCGACCGTCCAACCATCCGGGCCTGGACTTTTGTCTTTTGCGAAGAGCTTTAAGATTTCCAAAATTTCCAATTTTGTGCAGGGATGTTCAATAAGTAAAGAGTCCTCCACCGTGACAAAACTAGAGAAACAACTGACAATATTTACTTGGTTAGCTGGAGAGGTATAGGCATCAACTTTAAACAAACCTTTAAAGTGTCTTGAGGCTTCTTTTTTGAGAGCCTCTTGCCCCCTATGTAACTGGCCATTCTCATCAATTATCTCCCAGATGTGTTTCTTGTTCCTATTAGTGTTGGCATAGTTGTGAAAGAACCTCGTGTTCTGATCCCCGCATATTAACCAAATAGCTCTACTTCTCTGTCTCCATAGTTCCTCATCCTGGAGAAGAATTATGTTTCGTTCTGCTTCCAGCGATTTTAAGTGACAGTCAGTTTTCGAGCCTATGCCATCCCTCTGCAATGTCGTGTATGCCGCCCAAATCTCCTCCTCCAGAGTTTCAAGTCTGAGAAAATTTGCACATCGTCGAAGCCTAGCCCAAGTTTTTAACCGATTCTTTAACACTTTTAATTTCCACACAAATCTGTGTTGGAAATCAGATTCCACTAAGAAGCCAGGATCCAACCAGACCTCTTTTACAATAGCTGAGAACTCTTCCTCCGCCAACCAGGACAGATTTAACTTAAAAAGATAGGCCACCCCAAAAGGTTGTAAATCAAACTGGGCAAACATAGGCGCATGATTCGAGAAGAATGGAAACTCCACCCATGATCGGTACCTTCCCACTTCACTTAGTAAAGTTTTCGATACCAATATACGATCCAACCTCTTTGAAATACTATCTGCCCCTGTTCTGTCATTTCTCCACGTGGATGTCACAACCTCCGGGAACAAATCCACCAAATGGTTATCCTAGAGGAGAAGTTTAAAAAAACCCACTAGTTTATCCAATTGTGTCGCAACTCCCCAGACCTCCTCTGCACCTGTAGTGAAATTAAAGTCTCCTGCAACAATTAAGTTTTTAGTAGTCAATAAACCACTCACCACCACCCGATCCCAAAAAAAATTTCTTTCATTGCAGGGTCCATATACATTGAGTGAACATAAACTCTTGTTATTTTCTAAAGAGATACCAGATAATAAAATGCCCCCACAACAGAGTGTGGGCTCCAAAACGAATTTGTTGGGGTCCCATGTCACCAAAAGACCCCTCGAATTTCCAACAGAGATAACAACGCACGCAAGCCAGCTACGCACAAAATTTAACATAAACAAACGAGTTTTTTCCTCATCAACAAGAGTTTCTTGTAAAAAAATAATATCTAGTTTGGACTTTCGGAGGAATCTGCGCATGGAGGCCAATTTCAGGGTCCCCCCCACCCCTCTAAGATTTAAGGTGAGTAGGATCATGGTTTGGCCCTAGCAAGGGCTTTCATGCCTCTAAGCGCCTCGGAGTTGGAAACAAAGATAGTAGGTGGGTCCAGCACTGGAACTGAGCAAGTAGCCTTTTTACGGGCACTTCTCGTTTTTATAGGGAAAGTTTCAAAACCCAGGACCTTTGACCAGGCATAACTCATCCCACCACCCCCAAAAGAGTTCCCTTACTGCCCCACTACATCAGGAATGCCCAGGAGTTTAACAACATTTCTCCCCTAGTAAGTAGGAAGCGGGATCAAAGCATTCACCACATGAAGAAGAGGGACTAAGGAGTCCAGTGTCTCCCCTAGAGAGCAGTCCCCAGGTTTCAACTCCCTATAACCCGAAACAACAATGAAATCCTTTTCCCCCTCACAGTCTACCACCCAAGTTTCCTCAAGGGCTTCAACTACATTACTTAAATCCCTGGGAGTGGGAGAAGGGATGAGGGGTGCTACTGAGCCAGTTCTAAGCTCCTCTAATGAAGTGTTAACCCTATCCAGACATGAAGTATCATTGTTCCTCGCAAACTGTGGAACAAACCCCAAAGCCGATGAATCGACCCTCATATCCAACTCAACAGTACAGGAAGGTGTCACAAGATCGACCACCGGAGAAGACAAAGAGTCCAAAGCCTTTTTTTCCCAGGACGTAAGCGAATAATAAAAAGAGGGGCACAAAACTTTTAGTTTACCTGTGACAGTAGCGGAGGCAGCAAGAAGAGGAGAGTCCTCTGGCCCTGTAAGCTCTGTGTCTCGTACATAAGAGTCTACGCCTGGCGAAGCAACTCTGGGTGCCTTCCAGAGCTACGAGTTTTCCGACTCCTCCTCCTCCACAAGGCCCTGACAGACACTTCTCAGGTGTCCGGTTTTTTGACAGAAAGTACACCGAAAAGGTAGGCCCAGATAATCCAACTTTTGACAAATGACATGACCATGCCACTGAATATTCAGAGTCTCCAGAAGGCCAGAATGAATGTCAACCTCCACCAGAAACCTACCTGAATTTCTATCTGGAGCCCGTAGTGACAAATCATCAACTCTGATGAAGCGTCCGAGAGCATTACCGATAGCGGTCAATGCTTTCACATTCTAAAGGTTAAGAGGTAACCCTGGAAGAAGTACCCAAAGGTCCCTGAACTGGAAATAATCATGCACCGGGTCGAAATGAATCCGCCACCTCTTTAGCATCAAGCTCCCCTCGTCAAAGGACCAGAGTTGTTCCAGAACTTTTGTGGTGTCATCCGACGAGCAAAATTTAAACCCGAACCAGCCTCTCGACAAGTAGAAGACCTTCGGTTCATAACCTAGTAATGGAAGCCAGTGCATCTTTACCGAGTCAATAGGAGAAGTAGAACATCTCGAGCGATAAGATAAACGGCCCACCAAAGCTGTAAGAGCTAGGTTTATCGCCTCGTCCAAACCCAGGTCGTCCCCAAGTACCATTTTGTGTCGAGTCTTGTTTGCAATCCAAGACTTTGTACCAGCTTTTCTCCGTGGTGCAAACTTTGTCACAGAGGCGTGCCACCACCACGAGACGGGAGAGCACCATCGTTAGCCTACTTAACACCTTGAGAAGTTTCCGCTCACAGGGAGGGAGAACGCGCAAGACTGCCAACTACAAACTCTGCATTTGGAACAACACCCCTATCCTTTTGCCAAGACATTATCGAAGTATGCGCAGGGTTCGAGGATAATAACTTCAAGGCTGACATTACTGTAGAGTTATTAATCACTCTCGGTGGGTTAAACAAGCCAGCTTGCCTCCAAGCTTCCTCATCAACCGCACTCATAAGTGTGTCGATGACAGCTTCCGTCATGGAAGCTGCAAGCATAAAAATACGCACACCACCTAGCCTCCACTAAGGCCCCCTTGAAGAAAGAAGCGACGACATTACACCATGCTCTATAAAAACTTTAAAAACAGTAGTTAGGTAAACAAAAAAAACATTGACTGAAGGGACAGGCTCATAAAGCCTCTGTCAACCCTAGTAATAGAAGTGACAAAGTGGTTTGCTAGTTAAAGTGTCCAATCCTCCAAAGTAGCCCTCCACCAAACCTCCATCAACAGTGGTAGATAGTAGCAGAGTATGCCAACAACCTCCCACCGAGGAAACCCCCTAAACTAGCCTTGTGCTAAAGGCGACAACCATACAAATCCTCCATAACCATCGCCAAAAACGCCACCGCCATTAGTTGCAAGTTTTCAAAAAAATACTCCGCCCACTATCTCACAAGCTAGTATATCAAATCTATCTCTCAATACTTGCCAATCGGGGTAAACAAAACTGCAATGCAATGAAACGGGTAGAGTTCTAATGGGTCACGAAATGCATACCCCAGCCGTGCCACATACAACCGACCACATATTAAGTGACACACCCCACGTCCGAAAAGACGATTCTATTCCCAAAAAACTATTCCTTTCCTTTTGGTTTTATTCGTATTCCACAGACACATATTATATTAGACTCCACCCAAATCACGGGTCGATTATCTTTTTATGTCGAACACGATTCATTTTTATTTGGTTTTACTCTTTCGTATCAGGCGGTAAGAGTAGCCCACACTTATATATAATTACACACTTCCATTTATGATGGAGGCAAAGACTTAGACAATTGATGTGAGGAATAAAAGGATTTTTAAATCATTTACGGTGGAAAATTATTTATAATTTATTTTAAAAGTATAGAATATTATTATTAAATATAAAAGGCACTTGCTTTAAAACTTCGTTTGACCAAGCTCTCACATACACATGCATAATTTAATGCAAGTTGCAACTTTTATAAGACCAATCAAGAAAGACTTTGCATCATTAAAACCCTAAAAAAACAATATACCTAAAAAATCATAGATGTGAACTCGTTAATTTTAAATAATATTTGTAAATTTAAAGTATTATCTCTTGTAATTATATATTTTAAAATAATATTTAATCTTAATTTTTTATATTTAAATTAAAAAATATTCAAATTATAATTTTATTTTTTATTTAAAAATAAGAATTAAAAGAATTAAAATTATTTAAAAAAAATTAATTTAAAAATAATAAATTATAATTATAATGGAAAAACTCTAAATCTAATTAAATAACACATTACCACCTTTAAGGATCATGGGATCCTATACTTATACATAAATAATATAAATCACATAAAATTAAATAATCATTTATGAAAAAATTAAATATGTCACATAAATTTAAATAATCATTTATGAAAAAATTAAATATAACAAAGAACTTATTATAAAATTTCATATTTACACTTAAATATTGTAAATCACATAAATTTAAATAATCATAAATATTTATAAAAAAAATTAAATATAACAAATAACTTGTTATGGGATTTTGAAAACTCATTTGCAAATGCTATTGTATATCCTTCATCAAAAGGGTGTGTTTGAGATTTAAAAAAGAAAGGGAAGAAATAAAAAATTAATTTTTTTTATAATTTATTTTATATTTATAAATATAGTTTAATGTTTATAATTTTTTTAAAAATCTATTATATAATAATATTATATTCATTTTAAAAATATGAATTTAAAAATTTATTAATATAAATTTAAGAATATGAATTTAAAAAAAATATTCTTTAATTTTTTTTTTTAAATATATAATTTATTATTTTCATATTACATGTTGATTTTTTCCTTTTTACTTAGTTTATAAATATTTTTTCAATACATTATATATTTATATTATTTTAAATATATTTAACTTGTTTATAAAATATTTGATCATTGAAAATGGGAAAAGAAGAATAGAAATCATATGTTACCCTTTATTATTGTTAATTTATGAAGAGAATATTGTGTTATTAGTAAGTACAAGAATGGTGTGCAAAGACGTATTGATACTTTAAATAAATTTTGTAATTATTTTAAAATAAAAGTTAATATAAATAAAACAAAAGTAATACTAATAGTTATAAAGATATAATTATTATATTTAATAAAGTAAATTAAAAATAATTTTTGTTTACAAGTTTTTTGGATTTGATTTTAGTTATAATTGGAACAAGTGTTCAAACTTGTAATAAGAGATATGAAGACCCTCTTCTATATGCAAAATAAAATATTATGGAAATTCAATTATGGAGTTGGAAATTGAGTAAGTGTTCTTCATAATATTGGTATAAATATCAATTTTCTCTATTTTTCTAGTTTGAGGTTTGGGCCTTTTAAACAAAGTTGAGAAACAATTCTATTCTAGGAATTATAATTTAAAATACAAACCTCTTAATCTACAAGTTAGGAGAAACATGTATGTTACCATTAAAAGAAAAAACAATATGTTAATTTTTGACACATATAACCAAAATAAAGAATATGGACTCAAAAAAATTACCACACTTGCAATACCTTTATTGAATGAATGTTGAGCCTTTGGGGATAAGTGTAATGACCCCATAATGTAAATATATAATATGTCTTGTGTATATTCCTAGTTTAGAATCTTACTGGGTTAGTTTAATTTGTTTGAAAAGTTGTTTCAATGTGGAGTTCATGTGGAGTTCACTTTGAGGCCTCTCGATTCTAGTTTAATTGAGGTTCCACTGAGTCCCATTGGGTTCTCATTGACTATTGTAGCTTGTTATCAAAACATAGTTACGTACTTAATTAGAACCTTCAATAGTTCATTTTTATCTTTGAGAGCGCATTTAGTGGTTATTTTTATGCCTATTTTAAAAAGTGGTACTATCAATAGTGCCCTTTTTTGGGGGGGTGGGTGTTAAAATTATAAACTTTTTCATTGTTGGTCCACAATGTTGCTAACAAGGAATTTAAACCAACCCATGGATTGAAAATTGATGTAACTAGTAGCACCCATTATTTTTTGGGTTAAAATTACAACTTCTCTACACTTGTGGCCTTAACAACTAGTAGCATTCCAACCAAAATCTTAAAATCAACATAAGAATAGAAAAGTGGTGTTACAAGTAGCATTTTTTTCTTTTTCATATTTAAAATTGCAACTTATTTCAAACGATGGCCTTAAAAATAGGTACAACTAGAACCTTGAATCTTAAAGTCAATCCTTGAATCGAAAAGAGAAGCTACCAGTAGCACCTTTTTTTCAATCTTAAAATTGTGACCTAAAATCCAACATTGTTGCAAATAAAATCATAAGAAAAAATTGAATGAAAAAAAAGGAAAATAATTAAAATAAAATAGTAAAAACAAGAGATAGAGGGAAAAAACCCAAGGAAAACACACTCACCCATACACAACCATTTTAGTTATTAAAAAAATAGTCCTCCCTCAACCTCCTTTAAAAATTGAAAAGAAAAAAAAAATGGAAATAAAATTAAAGAATTAAAAATGTTTTTTTTTATTTTTAAATAAGCATTTGAATTTAGTTATCTTATACAATAAGTACTCGATCATAAACTTATTATCAATGGTCAAAGGACTACCTTTTAAAAGGAGGATAAGGTAGGGTGTATTTATTTAATATCTATCTGTAGAGATGGGTCAAAACCAATCATTCTAACTTTATAATTATTGTGATTTTCCCTTTATTAACGTTTTTTGCAATTATTTTAGAAAAGAAAATTAATGGGTGACTAAATTAAAAAAAAATAAAAAATGAGCTAAAGGCCAAGCTAGGTTTAGGGGAAAACACTCGACAATATTCTTACTTAAGTATGTAGGTTTCCACATTTACTCATATAATGTTAGATAATTATCTAGATAAAGAGTGTGTAGGAGTTTTCCTACACAATATTCATCTAGGAAATTAGCTAACAATACTTTTACTTTTAATATTATTGTTGAAAATTGTCATAACAAAAAATCAAATATTTTTTCTTACTTTGATGATTTCAGAAAAATCCTTTGACACTATTACATGGGTGTTGTGCTTGTTTTGCTACTTGGGTGAGCAAAAACAATGCACTTAACTATCTAGTTAGGCCAACAAGACAACATAGAAGTTGGTTAGTTGATTAGTGAATCAACCAAAGAGAAAATAGAAAAACAAATAAAAAGAAAATAAAACCAAATTAAGCATGCATATAACTCAAATGAAAACATGAAAATGACACAAGGAATAGCTACCAATAGGATTGGTCTTCGAATTAGTAACACCTAGGAGAAGTATGGGGATTTATGAATCCCCTCTTTCTCCTTGAGAGGGCTCTTGAGTCCCCCACAATAGAGTTCTACTCTCCTAACAATGGAGTAACAATGATGAAAAACTTATTTGTTAAACTCCTCAAGAGGTGAAGAGCATAACACTTGTTATGAATTCTCAAGTAGCTCTTAAGAGAATAAATGGCTTCTCCAAAGGGAAATGAGCAGCATAACAATACTAATGAATTCCTTGTTTGCTTGCATCCCCCAAGCATGTATTTATAGCACCAATACAAGCTATTACATAACTTGCTTCTAGTGTGAATCAAGGCTCTTTTGGAAGTACCACCCATCCTTTCCATAGCCCCAAGGCTAGATTTCAGACCGACTTGAGTGTCTTGTCAAGGTACACCTCAATATGGAAGTGGTTGAGGCTTGACCAAATGCATTAATGTGTTGTTTCTGCATCTGCGCAAGTTGTTGTGAAGACAGTCGCACAGACCATGCAAGTTGTGCAGATTCAATTGTGTTGGCTTATGTGATGTGCACATGCGAGATTTGAGAAACTTGCACACAAATTCAAGGGACTGCTTATATAGTTATGTGACTTGTTGAATTGATTATGTAAATAATGGAGGGATGTTTATTGATATGTTGTGCTGGTACTTGCTTCAACCATTGTATGTATTGCTTCTCATACGAAGATGATGGTAAAAAAAGGTGGAAATGGGGTGCCTAGGAATATGCTTGCGTTCTAAGAAATGCATACACATTCATGAGAATCCTTCTTCAACATTCCTCAAGCGAGTACTGAGGCTGCCAAATTAATGCCACATAGGCATTTCATGAGAATAAGTGTGCATTCTTGAGAACTTGTGCATGTTCCTGAGAATGAATCATCATTGTGTGTTCCAGAGAATGTGTGCACGTTCCTGAGAATGAGTGTGTGTTCCTGAGAATGCACACGTGCTCTAGGAATGTGTGTGCGTTCTTGTTGGCAATTTTTTTTGAAATCTCGTGTTCGGTCCATTTCACCAACATACCCTGCCATGTGTTTTAAGATTTATTGAGAAAATTTACGAGTGAAAATTGAGGAGAGATTGAAAAATCACTGGTAGATTCTACTGACATGGTCATTAATTGGTTCCATGTAAGTATTTTGATTGAATTTGTTTTCTTTTTTATTTCGTAATTTGTTTAAATTATAATAAATAAATAAATTTAATTTTCCCTTTATTAAATTGTAGCATACATAACTGACATGGAGCCTAGAGAAAACCAGAACCCAACATCACCACATGAAGACACACTAAACCCCAACCCAGAACTAACAAACATAAAGATTGAAATTGATGTAGGGTTGAGGTCTCTAAGAAGTCTTATACAAGACTTAAAAAATACCAGAGAGACATCATGATTGTGTTAATCTCTTTTCCTACCAAAGAGAAGAGACAACCTCATAGGGTATTCTCGCAAATATTTAGAGATACCCTGTATGTTTTTTAAGAGGTGGTACTCATCTATTTTTTGCTCAAATAATAATTCTATCCAAATTTATAAACAATGGTTTTATCATTCATTACACTAATGCTTGAGCGTGGAATAAGCAGAGAACATATTGAAAAGAGAGAATTTCAAATTAGAAAGAAATAAAATTTTCTAGGATTGGATCATATCCATCCTTGTATCATGGAAAGACATAATGATATGTCTGGAGAAAAATGAACAAAACAAAGATTAACAAAGACTATCCCCCTAGAGAACTTTAAATGATTTAGAAAAAATCATATAATAGGGATGTAAAGGAAACTCATTCTCGATATTTCATTCTCAAATAGAAATCTGAAACCACATAATTAATGAGCCCTAAGATAACTCTCTATGGGATTTCAAAAATAAATACAAATTGACCGTTCAATATCAAATAAAATGTTTGAAACAACTTGGCACTACACAATATTCCTAATAATTAAATGAGCAATAGAAAATGCATTCACCCTAAAGGGTTAGGATGAAACTCACTTGGACCATATATGAAGCAAAGGTAAATTGGAAGACAAAAAATAAGTAATCAGAAATCAGTTTTGTATACAGACAACATTATGAATGAAAAGACCGGGTGATTTATAGATTGAGAAAGAATAAAAGTGAGGGAAATGTTGCAGATAAATGCTTGTACTAAAAAAAAATGATAGCAGAGAATAACCCTTGTGTCTTTTTTTCATTATTTAAATAATAGGGAGTAGGTCCAGTTGAACTGTCTTAGTCATTTCTTTGATATCAAAAACTACTTGGACCAACTCTTACAACTACTTGTTGATCATCAACTCTTTCTCAAGAGACCCAAATGTGCCTTTGGTGTCTCCAAAGTGGAATATTTGTACCATATCATTAATCATGATAGTGTGTGTGTGTGTGTGTAGATCTAAAGAAAATTGAAGTGATGAAAGATTAGCCTTGCCAAATAACTCTTAAAAGTTAAGAGTTTTCCTTGGTCTCACTAGTTATTATAGAAACTTCATAAGGAACCGTGGTAAGATTGTAGCTCCCCTCGTAGCCTTGCTTAAGAAAATGCTTTTAGTTGGAATGATGTGAATGGGTCTTCCAAGACTTGAAGAATGCTATGTGTATGTTCAACCCAGAAAATAACTCCTTTTTTTTCAGCACTTTTTGTTTCTCACCCTGCCTATCATAGCCCTAAATACCTGTCATATTCATTATCTATTCCTTGATTGCTACCATTTTTGCATACAATCATGTTTTAGGTTACAAGGGATGAAACCAGGTAAAAAGTCCATTTCTTTCTATATTTTCATTAATTCTCTTTGTAAAAGCATTCTAAAAATGATAGCTACATAAACAAGACTATTTTGCAACCAATACTTAATTCTGTAGCCAAATTGTAGGTTCATATAGCTACAGGTATGGAGCAACGAAAATATGAGTTGGATGAGATAACAAGTCAAGTCCTTCATCTTTTCCACCTATCAAATCTCATCCAACGAATTCAAGGTCAGTAGTGAAGTTAATTCAAAGGCGTGGTCAACACAAAGAGGCAGAGTATAATAGAGCACGAGTTTAGCTGCGAATTGAATCTAAGGAAATCGCCCATATCTAATATCAATATGTCGTTTGAGAAATTCATGCGTGCAACCATGAATTTCTCAAATGTGGATGCACTATACTCTTTTCCATTCCTAGAAATCCTAACTGTAAATTGTTCTTGTAATGTCCCCCACCCCTTGATGAAGAGGTTGTGAGAGACTCAGTAGTCTAGTTGTCCCCATGAGAACCATTGGCCTATTTGTTTGCATAGATTTATGGTCCCTTTCCTGCATGGGTTATCTGTAATAGGAGTTGCGCAATATTCTCCTAGTTGGCATTTATCCTTTCCAAGGTCTCTCTCATTTCAAATTGACCCCTGCGCATTGTTTCCTGGTTCTCATGTAGATGGTGCTCAAGTGCACTTTGTGTCTGATTTATGGAGTGTTGCCACTCCTTTGCAATACCTGCTAGAACTTGTGGCTCACTGTCCTCACCCGAACCTTCCATCTCTGCCTCTGGTTCACCTGTCTACTTTCTGCATCTTCCCATATAGATACCATTGAATTTATGCATGCACTAATCCCCACTGGCTAAGAGGATCAACGCTCTGATACCATTGTATTGTTCCCAAGCCAATTTTTTGCTTGAAACACTAACTGATCACTGTTTATTGTTTGTTTAGTTGTGTGTTTGTAGGTTTACTTCAAGAAGTTACGCATTAGGGTTTGTGTTTATGAGATCAAAGCATGAAGACATAGATCTGAACATATAGAATAAGGAAATGACAAGATACAACCAGAAACACCAATATGTAACCAAATATCTCAGATCTGACCTTTATTTAGATAATAGAGAGATCTTGATACAATAGATCTGCAGATCTGGGAGAATACCAATAATAATATCCAACTAGAATAACAACTACTACAAAATGCTCAAGACTAAAGATAATAACCTCCAAAGGCAATACAATGAACTAATGAAAAGAACTAGATTGATTTATTTCCTTCCAAGAGTTAGATCCAAACCCCCCTAGTTGAGTTGCACCCTTCTAGATAGCTGGATATACTCAATATTTCAGCCTCTCTGCTAGAGACCTCCAAATACTCTGAAAATGGTTAACATAATAGATCGGGGCAAGACAAACCCCCTCATGAAGTCTCAGGCTGAATGATGAAGATATATTCCTCCAATAGCTAAAACTCCAAACTGAGTTGCGCCCTCCTCGCTGACTGAAGAGACCCAATATTTCTGCCTCACTTCTAGGGATCTCCAAATGATATGAAACTGGCTGGAAAGGTAGATCGAGGTAAGACAAACCCCCTAGTGAAGTCTCCAGCTGAATAATGAAGATCTGACCCTCCAAATAGATGAAGTCATGTTCTATAGTGCACCCTCCTTCTCTCCAACTCGTGCCAATCTATGATAAATCATATGGAAACTAAAACTCCTCCAAAATGGACTGTAAATAATGTCCTAGGCCATACAGAGAAAACCCATAAGTTCTTATGCCCAAAATCCTTCTCCACTTCCTAGATGGAACTCTTCTTCTTCAGATGGTGCGCCCCACTTGCTGGAAACCCCCTAGACTACACATTGTTTCCTACTTGCTGATAGATGGTACCTGTAACTGTTGTAGAATGGTGTGCGAGGATTATGGCACCCCCGAGATCAATATTGGATCAAGATAGGTGGGATCTTTCACCACTGAGTTGATCTCTAGGGTTTGTAGTATCAAAACCCTCAAAACTCCTTTGTGCTCAAGAGCCCAAATGAAAAATGTAATAATAATCCAGAATGAGTGAGAAGTGTGCCCTTCCTTTCCTTTATACCTCTGATCTATTTCTCCTTTGAGTTAGTTAACCTCTAGGGTTAACTGCTAGCTTTTCCACACATGTTCTTTTCTTTCCTTCAATTTACCTTTTCTCCCAAAGTCAATTTAATATTATAACATTGTGCTTAGGTAATTGCTTTGGGTTGCCTTTTTCCCCATGATTCATGAGACTATAGTCTAGTGAGTACAACTAAACTACTGAGTCTCTCACAACCTCTTCATCAAGAGGTGGGGGACATTACATACACCCCTATTCATACTCCCGAGAGGCCTTGGGAATCCATCTCGATGGATTACATGTCTGGTCTTCCGTTCACCAAGTAAGGCAATGATTGCGTATTTGTGGTGGTTGATCAGTTTTTGAAGATGGCCATTCTCATAGCCTGCAAGAAGAGCATCACAACAACATATACTGCCAATCTCTTCTTCAAACGAGTGTGGGTCCATTTTGGGATACCATAGACCATCATCTCCGATCGGGACAATAGATTCCTCAACACATTTTGGTCAAGACTTTGGTCACTATTGGACACCAAGCTCACTAAATGCACTTCCTTCCACCCCCAAACCAATGGTCAAACAGAGGTCGTCAATCGGATGATTATGCACATCCTGCGCATGTCTAAATCTAAACATCTGTGTACATGGGATGAGAGTCTTCCCTATGTTCAACACAACTACAACAAGGCTCTCCATAGCTCCACCAACCATAGCCCCTTTCAGGTGGGCTGGGATTCCAACCCTTCGGTCCCATTGATGTTGTAATACCTCTTGCAACCACACAGACACATTCTTCCCATGTTCATTCTGAGGCTAAAAAAGCCACCAAATGCATTGAGCGGATTCAACACATCCACCAACATGTCAATGAGATTTTGTAGAAAGCCAATGCTAAGTACAAGCAGTGCCATGATCAACACCAGGTATCGCACAAGTTTTAGGTGGGAGACAAGGTCTAGTTACATTTGCAGAAAGAACGCCTTACAGGGCCCCATCCGAAGCTCCGTCCAATTCTCTATGGGCCTTACACTATCACCAAGGTTGTGGGTGACAATGTTTTTGAGCTCAACACTCCCCCTTTCCTTGGCTTGCACCCAATGTTCAATGTGGACCTCCTTTGACCATATTTTCCACCATTATTGGACACCTTGGAGATCGCAGAACAATTGACACCAACAGAGCTCAACCCTGACTGCATGAAACATGCATCCACTGATCAGATAGCGGACACACAAGTCAAGGGCACTTGCCAACAAAGGATCCAACTTTATTAGGTTGTCACGGCAGGGCAACTCCTGCACCAAGGCAAGTGGCTCACCCGGAGCCAAATTCAACAGAAATTTCCTCACTTGATGGGGGCACTCAATGCAATGGAGACCATTGCTTCCTAAGGGGGGAGGACTAATCTAGGTGGATATTGGTGGCCACCCACCTATTCCAACTGGCTCTTCTAGACATTTTTTAGGTCAACACGTTCTTCTGTAATTCTTTGTAATTGTGGGTTCTACACTTCTGGGGTTGTTTGAAGCCCTTCATAGCTTCCAGGTGGAGATTGGTGGCCACCCACCTAATCCAACTGGCTTATTTTGGAAGTTTTTATGTCGGTACACCTTTTTGTACTTCAAGGGCCATTTTGGGGCCCTAAACAATGTTTTTTTTTTCGCTTGCCACAGTGAAACTGTAGACGGAGTTAGAGTTTGACGACACAATGTGTAGTTCTCGAAAAGACCTTTCCAACGGCTATCACACGCCTAAAACGAAGGTTGTATGCAAAAGTTATGACCCCGAGAAGTTGAGGTACCAACTTACCCATCGAGGCCCACATAACTTTTGGCGTTTCATCTCCTAGGGTTAGGTTTTTGGATGTCTAGGTTTTTGGCATTCATGAGTAATGTTAAAAAGGCCTCTGGAGCCTCATTGTAATCAACTTGCTCATACAAATGCACGTAGAAGCCACATCTCTTCTCAGAGATAGCTACCACCATTCGAGCAAGTTCTTTTCAGTTCTGCAGTTTTACAGTTTCAACCTATTTTATTTATTCAATAGAAGTTATTGTTCATTGGATATCTGTTGTTGTTTTCTGTATCTCTATGTTATTTATTCAGTCTGTTATTCATTTCGTTCCGCTCATAAATCCGAATCAACCACACCGCATACAATCAAACTGGTCACATGCATGCAGGTGGACCTGAAGGCATAACAACCAACAACCATTGAAGGAAGATTGACCCGTGTGCATGAAAAACCTAAAACCTAAATGGATGCGTATGTTGGAAATCATAATCTAAGGAAATTAATTCCATAAATTTTAAAGAGAGAGGAATATCTTACCTCGTCATGCTTATGGTTTGCTCTGTTAGCCTTCTTCTCTGTACATAATCTTGTTTATGCCTCAAATGTATCCAATAGGTTCACAATTTATGTACAATAATAATATGTATGAGATAACTTTTAAATCATAATAGATCAAATAACCTAGAAATCATAATTTTTAAACCAATTCTAAAAATATTTGAAAAACCTAGAATGTTTGCAAATATGATAATTTAACCTAAGAGAAGCCTACACAATTGTATGGAACAACTCTGTTTCAATTTTCATTTAAATCTAGCGAAGGGAGGGATTCTCGGTCTTAACTTTGGTCGTTGTGGTTGTGCAGATCTCCGAACTGAGAAATTTTCAGAAAAAAGGGGTTGATATCAGTGTTATCAATTTCAATGCAATTCGGAAGCAGTTGGATGGTCATTATGCAGATCTTCGAAGGGAGAAATTTCGAGAACAAGTGGTTGAAATCAGTGTTTTCCGTTTCAACCAAATTAACAAAGAGTAAGTGTAGTTACAAGTAAGGAGATTTAGTGGCCACGAGAATACAATATATTTGCAGAGGGATGACAACATTTGTAATTGTGGTTTGCTGAGTAATCGACCTCTCGCTTGTGCTCCAACAACAATTCCTATACAATCTAAGTATGAAAATTGTAACTGCAGGTATATGAGAAACGCGAGAGGTGGGCATAAATTGAAATGCCAGACAAGGCCATAAATTGAATGCAGTCCAAATGTGCCATCACGCCATGCCACGGTTCACACTTTGTAAAAGAAATGAATAACTGTCCACTAATAAAAAAAATGAATGGCTGCCAACAATATGATAAGTGAGTGGTAAGAAGGTAATGTGGCAATCATATGGCCTTATAGTGATTTCTTAAAATGATTAGGTAAATATAAAAAAAGTAAGCATGTTAATCGATGCATTCATAAATGCAAGCAAGTTATGAATAGTAAATCCTATTCATTGATTTGAGAGGATGACCAAGAATATCGGCATCTTCAATTATTATCCATTAAATTAAATAAATAAAGTGGCTAAATTAAATTACATCAATACCCAAGAAAAATGAAAAATTGAAATTAAAAGTTATGATATGTAAAAATCAATAATAATAAAAAAATATACAAAGTATCTCAAAGCCTAGAATATCTTAGGTGGTGTGTATCTTGTCTGATTCAAACTTTACTTGAACCTAGAACATCATAATGTCTTGCTATACAATATTGAATGCTGAAGCAAATGGTATATATATAATCAGATATATCTTAAGACATATATCATAGAAATGTGACAGTATAAATCAACAGGCTGTATATTGCTAGCCTTAACATAGCATATATATCAAGGAGATCTGACGGTATATATCAGCAGGTGTAAGCCTTTGCTTGCATGCAAACGTACGTAAAGATGCGTGGCATCTATTTTCTTACTTGAATGCGTGTCTAGCTGAGCTGGAAACCATATGCAGGAACCTTACACTCAAAACGAAACGAAATATGCAGGTAACACCGAACGTATGTTCAAAATCATACAATTTTTTTTTTATATAATATTTGACAAGTTGGAATCCAAAGACTCTGCGCACAAAATCACGTGCGAGCACTAACTGCAGTGCAGTGGTTTATGTCATTCAATGCCCGCGGTTTTGCATTCTCACTGGTAACACCGGAACGTATGGTCAAAGTCATTCAATTTTTTTTTTTTTTAGGGTTTAGAATCGTCCGTCCTTTCAGAGAAAAGAGCCGTGACAGTGATTTGGGTGGCCTGTAACATGATCACATGTAGTTAGTAGCAAGCAGTACTCAATGACATTAAATCAAAAGCAATCTGATATTTATTCATACTTACCAATCTCATGCAAACAACTTTAAAGTGAATCTGATATTTATTTATGTCACTCAATGTTTTTCGGTGGCCTGTAACATGATCACATGTAGTCGGTGGCAAGCAGTACTCAATGACATTAAATCAATAGCAATATGATATTTAGTCATACTTACCAATCTCATCCAAACGACTTTCAAGTGAATCTGATATTTATATATGTCACTCGATGTTTTTCAGTTTTGCATTAACACGTAAAACAAAACGTATTGTGAAAAGCATAGAAAAAATCATTTTTAACAACAACAGAAAAATTCGTCCTTCCAGCCTAAACACGCGTGATTTTCGTGCCGTGTAACATGATCATATGTGGTCGGTGGCAGCGTGACTGAATGAAATGAAATCAAAAGCGAATTTAATATTTATTTATCTCATTCAAAGTCGGTGTTGTATTGCTTTTGCATATTGCAATGGTTTCAGTATTTCATT
>JZKD02S1776849.1:41187-53725 GCA_000966675.3 Picea glauca
TTTGGTATCGGTCACTGAAGCATCCGACCTGTTTAAGCCTGTCACCTTGCCTGAACTCAAGGATATTTTATTTCACTTCAAAAAAGAGAGAAGTCCAGGCCCCGATGGCTGGACAGCAGAGTTCTTCTCTTTTTTATTTGATCTCATTGGTCCGGACCTCCTTCAGATGGTGGAGGACACTTGCATCAAAGGTAAGGTTCACAAAAGTATTAATTCCACCTTCCTGGTATTGATCCCGAAGGAGAACCATTCTGTCACCTTCAACGACTACAGACCAATATCTTTGTGCAATCTCATTTACAATTTAGTTTCTAAAGTGATCTCAAACCAGTTAAAGTCGTTTCTTGAAAGGAGTCTTTCGGCTGAACAGCTCGGGTTTTTAAAAGGTAGACGAATTCATGATGCCATTGGTGTTGCCCACGAGAGCATCCACACCATAAAACAGAAAAAATTGAAGGCATTGATTCTGAAAATTGATTTAAAAAAGGCCTTCGACAGCATTGACGGGACTTTCTTGAGACTGATACTTCTCTCGGTGGGCTTTGGCAACAATTTCACGGACTGGATTATGTCCTACGTCACCAGTGCTGGCTTTGCAGTGCTGATTAATGGAGAGGCTTCTAACTTTTTCCACAGTGAAAGGGAGCTCCATCAAGGTTGCCCACTCTCACCTTACCTCTTCATTCTCCTCATGGACAGCCTTAGTTTACTTCTTGCCAAATCCATCTCCGAAAACCGAATAACAGGTTTAAAGGTTTCAAGGTTCATCAGGATGGTGCACCTCATGTTTGTTGATGACATTCTCCTAATATCCAAAGCTGACCTTCCAGAGTCGTTGGTGATCTTGGAGGTTCTTCAGCTTTTCTGCACAGTTTCGGGCCTGTCCATTAATCCCTTAAAATCTTCTATTCATTATTAGGGTCTTATTGAGGCTGAGCTTGTATCTTTCAAAAATGCCATCCCCTTTTCTTTTCCGATCTAAAGGATGGTTTTAGATACATGGGCTACCGACTGAAACCGGGAGTAGCCTCCTCTATTGATTGGTGTTGGTTAGTGGCTCTCTTTGAAAGGAAAATTGGCTTCTGGTGTAATAAGTGGTTGTCTTTGGGTGGGCATTACATCCTTGTCAAATCGGTGCTTGAAGGCCTTGTTGTCTATTGGATGACTCTTGAGCGAATCCCAAACAATATTATCGTCCTGCTGCGTAGACTTTCTTACAATTTCCTGTGGAACGATCTTGCTGGAAAACGTCGTTTCCACCTGTGCAGCTGGCAGTCACTGGCTAAGCCCCGAAAGAAAGGGGGTTGGGGGCTCAAAAATCTTTCTATTTTCAACTCGGCGCTCCTAGCTTGTTCTTTCTAGCGTGTTGTTACTCATGACAGCATTTGGAACAGAGTCATCATCGACAAATATCTTGGATCCCTTCCTATCCTCCATTGGCCTCGGAAGCCTTCACTTGAACTGAGAAGGGCTTCACCTTTCTGGAAGGGTCTACTTTCTGCCTTGCCGGTGATCTTACACTGGCTTTGTTGGAAGCCCGGTGATGGGACTGAGATATCTCTTGGGAGAGATAAAATTCTAGGATTGGAAAATCGCTCTATCCTCTCTCCACAACTCAGAACGCAGCTTTCTTCTCAAAATTTACTTTTACCTAGCTCAATTAAAAGTGGCCTCTTGCGCCCCTTTCCTTCCCGATCGCTGGCTTCATAGCAGTTCTCTTCAACTCCAGGATCCACTAGCCAGAGAATGGGACGCCTTCACCTTGGATTTAATTTCGGTAGGTATCTCACTAAGCAACGAGTGTGACTCTCTCCTGTGGGCCGGAGGTGACGCCTCGGGTATCCTCACAGTGAAGAATGTCTACGAGGCCCTCCTTCATTCACAGAACATTGGCGCTGAGTCACCGTGGCTTCTGAAGATCTGGAAGTGGTCTTTACCACTCAAGATCAAACTTTTCTTTTGGTTGTGTGTTAAGGATCGGGTGCTCACCTGGGAGACGCTCCGTAGGCGCGGCTGGCAGGGGCCCAGGATTTGCCTCCTCTGCAAATAAGACTCTGAAAACCTCGATCACCTTTTTTTACACTGTTCATTCTCATCTAATTGTTGGGACTTGTTATCTCGGCATTTCTCCCTTCAGGTGGTCTGGAATGGAGAAACCTTCTCCGACTGCGTAGTTTCTTGGCTTTCTAACAGATCGGCCCCGCACCCTTTGATGGCTCATGTTTGTTGGTAGATCTGGCTTGAGCGCAACCGGGTGCTTTTTGAAGGTCCTCCTCCCTCCTGCTTTGCGGTCCTCCATAGAGTTTTGTCCTCTTTTCAATGGCAGACGTCTACTATTAAAGACTTTCATTTTAAATCTATTGATTACACGCTGGAGCCTGGGTCCACCTTAATTTGTTTTGATGGCACAGCACTTGCTAATGGACATTGTTGCGGGGCCGGAGGCACTCTCAAGACTCATCCGTCTAGGGTCACCTATTGGTTTCTGAACTGTGGTGACGGCTCCAACACCAAAGCTGAGCTTATGGGTTTGTGGGCATCTCTCTTTCTTGCTTCCAGCTGGTCTTTAAATCACTTGCTGGTTCTCGGAGACTCGAGAGTAATTATTGAATGGATTAACCATAAGTGCAATCTTCAAGCTGTACACATCGAAGGTTGGAAGCAACAAACTCGGGCGCTGGCCGACTCCTTCACCGCCGTTAAATTCCTTCATTTTCCTAGATGTCACAATTCCGTGGCGGATGCACTTTCCAAACAGGCACTAAGTCAGGTGGCTGGGAGATTATCGGTTTACCATTGTGATAATGGCTTAGACAGCCCATCACCATCATTAATATTTTCGAGTCATAATGCCCTCTTCTAGCTGTTCAAGGAAAGCTTTGTTAGCTTCAGTCCTATTTCCCTCTCATTTTACGTCTCTTGTCATAGCTGGTATCGACTTGATTTCTTCTTCCAGTTACCTTTTGGGACTGTTTTTGTATTAGACAGCGATGGGCCAGCACTGCTCTCGTCTTTTCTGATGCGTGACTCTAGTTTTTTGTAAAAGAATTTATTACTTATATAAATTTGAGAAAAAATTTCTTCTTGGAAAAAAGTATGAATAAATATCACATTGTTTGGATGAGATTGGTAAGTATGAATACATATCAGATTGGATGAGATTGGTAAAGTATGAATAAATATCAGATTGCTTTTGATTTAATGTCATTGAGTACTGCTTGCCACCGACTACATGTGATCATGTGACGGCCACCCAAATGAGTGGTCATGTTACAGGCCACCGAAATCACTAGCACGGCTCTTTTCTCTGAAAGGACGGACGATTCTTCCCCCTAAAAAAAATTGAATGATTTTGACCATACGTTCCGCTGTTACCAGTGACAATGCAAAACCACGGGCATTGAATGACATAAACCACTGCACTGCAGTTAGTGCTCAAAGTCTTTGGATTCCAACTTGTCAAATATTATATAAAACAAAAATTAATCTCATTGAGTAGTGTTTGCCACCCAAATTTAATATCAGATTGCTTTTGATTTTATCTCATTGAGTAGTGTTTGCCACCCAAATGAGTGATCATGTTACAGGCCACCCAAATCACTAGCACGGCTCTTTTCTCTGAAAGGACGGACGATTCTTCCCTCTAAAACAAATAAAAAAAAATTGAATGATTTTGACCATACGTTCCGGTGTTACCAGTGACAATGCAAAACCGCGGGCATTAAATGACATAAACCACTGCACTGTAGTTAGTGCTCGTACGCGGTTTTGTGCGCAGAGTCTTTGGATTCCAACTTGTCAAATATTATATAAAAAAAAAATTGTATGATTTTGACCATACGTTCGGTGTTACCTCCATATTTCGTTTCGTTTTGAGTGTAAGCTTCCTGCATATGGTTTCCAGCTCAGCTAGAAACGCATTCAAGTAAGAAAATAGATGCCACGCATCTTTACGTACGTTTACATGCAAGCAAAGGCGCCGATATTTACTGTCAGATCTCCTTGATATATATGCTATGTTAAGGCCAGCAATATACAGCCTGTTGATTTAAATTGTCATATTTGTTTGATATATGTCTTAAGATATATCCCATTATATATATATATATCACTTGCTTCAGCATTTATTATTGTAGAGTAAGACATCATGATGTTTTAGGTCCAAGTAAAGTTTGAACCAGACAAGATGTACATCGCCCAAGATGCTCTGTGCCTTTTTTTTTTAATAGAAAATTAGTTCGAAATTATATTAATGTATAATCTCATTTACATCTGCAAAGAATACTTAATCAAACCAGCACAAAGATTGCAAGTAAGGATTCTCAATCAACCAGCACACAAGCTGTAAAGTACGGATTCTTAATCAATCAACACACAGGCTGCAAAATGTGAGACAAAACCAGGGATAAACCCCAACAAAAACCCGAAAAAGATTTAAACCAGAAGTCGCACGCCCCAAAAGACCTCAAAGTGTTTATCCAACACCGCACGCCCCCAAAGGACCTCAAAGTGTTGCAGAATACCGCACGCCCTAGTATGGACCTCAAAGCTCTAGTCCAATACCCCTTCAAGCCAAGGAAGAAGAGTAGCCAGAAGAGATAACGAAAAACTATGTTAAGTCAATACAACCAGCTTTGAAAAAAACGAGGAGAAACACGACCCCGAAAAACGAAGGCCGCCTTCGCAGCCGATTCTGTCGCCAATCCCAGAGTCCACGCGCCAATGCCGCCGCTGAATCCACCACTTCCACAGAGCCCGCACAAAAAATCCCTCCGCCACCACCGCAGGAACCCGCTCGCCCTAAACCCCGCCACACCGCAAGGCCTCTCCGCCTCTGGTCATGACCCTTTCCCTCTCCCGCGGACGCCATGTAAGTGCCCTTCGTCCTCGCCCACGCCCGCCCTCTCCTTCGCCATGGTTTCTGCAATGAGGCTAGTGAACCCTAGCCGCAGAGCCCTCCGGCCTTCTTCACTGAAGACTTACACCAAATGCTCTGGGCCTTGATAACACAAGATATTTTGTATATTTTCTTGAGTATTGATTTTTACATATCATAATTTTTAATTTCAATTTTTCATTTTTCCTTGGATATTGATGTAATTTAATTTCGCCACTTCATTCTCAAGTATTTATTTAATCTAATGGATAACAATTNCTCTCTCTTTAAAATTTATGGAATTGATTTTCTTAGATTATGATTTCCAACATACGCATCCATTTAGGTTTTAGGTTTTTCATGCACGTGGGTCTATCTTCCTTCAATGGTTGTTGGTTGTTGTGTCTTTAGTGGTCTGCCCGCATGCATGCAACCAATTTGATTGTATCCGGTGTGGTTGATCCGGATTTATGAGCGGAACAAAATGAATAACAGACTGAATAAATAACATAAAAATTCAGAAAATAACAATAGATATCCAATGAACAATAACTTCTATTGAATAAATAAAATAGGTTGAAACTCTAAAACTGCAGAACTGAAAACAACTTGCTCGAATGGTGGTAGCTATCTCTAAGAAGAGATGTGGCTTCTACGCGCATCTGTGTGACCAAACTAATTGCAATGAGGCTCCAGAGGCCTTTTCAATATTACTCATGGATGCCTAAACCCTAGACATCCAAAAACCTAACCCTAGGAGATGAAACGTCAAAGGTTATCTGGGCCCCGATGGGTAAGTTGGTACCTCAACTTCTCGGGGTCGTAACTTTTTCATACGACCTTCGTTTTAGGCGCGTGATAGCCCATTGGAAAGGTATTTTCGAGAACTACCCATTGTGTCGTCAAACTCTGACTATGTCTGCAGTTTGACTGTGGAAAGCCAAGAAAACATTGTTTAGGGCCCCAAAACAACCCTTGAAGTACAAAAAGATGTACAGACATGAAAACTTCCAAAATAAGCCATTTGAATTAGGTGGGCGGCCACCAATATCCACCTGGAAGCTATGCAGGGCTTCAGACAGCCCCAAAAGTGTAGAACCAACAATTACAAAGAATTACAGAAGAATGTGTTGAACTAAAAATTGTCAAGAAAAGCCAGTTGGAATAGGTGGGTGGCCACCAATATCCACCTAGATTAGTCCTCCCCCCTTAGGAAGCAATCGTCTCCATTGCGTTGAGTGCCCCCATCAAGTGAGGAAATTTCTGTTGAATTTGGATCTGGGTGAGCCACTTGCCTTGGTGTAGGAGTTGCCCTGCCTTGACAACTTGATAAAGTTGGATCCTCTGTTGGTGAGTGCCCTTGACCTGTGTGTCCACTATCTGATCAGTGGATGCATGTTCCATGCAGTTAGGGTTGAGCTATGTCGCTGTCAATTGTTCTGTGATCTCCAAGGTGTCCAATAATGGTGGAAAATATGGTCGAAGGAGGTCCACATTGAACATTGGGTGCAAGCCAAGGAAAGGGGGAGTGTTGAGCTCAAAACCATTGTCACCGACAACCTTGGTGATAGTGTAAGGCCCATAGCGAAGTGGATGGAGCTTCGGATGGGGCCCTGTAAGGCGTTCTTTCTACAAATGTAACTAGACCTTGTCTCCCACCTGAAACTTTTGCAATACCTAGTGTTGATCATGGCGTTGTTTGTACTTAGCATTGGATTTCTGCATAATCTCATGGACCTATTGGTGGATGTGTTGAATCTGCTCAATGAATTTGGTGGCTTTGTCGGCCTCAGACTGAACATGGGAAGAATCTGTTTGTGTAGTTGCAACAGGTATTGTAACATCAATGGGACCCAAGGGTTGGAATCTCAGCCCCACCTAAAAGGGGCTATGGCCGGTGGAGCTATGGAGAGCCCTGTTGTAGTTGCCTTGAACATAGGGAAGACTCTCATCCCATGTACACATATGCTTAGATTTATACATGCGTAGGATGTGCACAATCATCCTATTGACGACCTTTGTTTGGCCATCGATTTGAGGGTGGAAGGAAGTGGATTTAGTGAGCTTGGTGTCCAACAGTGACCAGAGACTCAACCAAAATGTGTTGAGGAACCTGTTGTCCCGATCGGAGATGATGGTCTGTGGTATCCCAAAATGGACCCACACTTGTTCGAAGAAGAGCTTGGTAGTATATGTTGTTGTGATTCTCTTCTTGCAAGGCGTGAGAATGGCCATCTTTGAAAACCGATCAACCACCACAAATACACAATCATTGCCTTGCTTGGTGGATNCTCTCTCTTTAAAATTTATGGAATTGATTTTCTTAGATTATGATTTCCAACATACGCATCCATTTAGGTTTTAGGTTTTTCATGCACGTGGGTCTATCTTCCTTCAATGGTTGTTGGTTGTTGTGTCTTTAGTGGTCTGCCCGCATGCATGCAACCAATTTGATTGTATCCGGTGTGGTTGATCCGGATTTATGAGCGGAACAAAATGAATAACAGACTGAATAAATAACATAAAAATTCAGAAAATAACAATAGATATCCAATGAACAATAACTTCTATTGAATAAATAAAATAGGTTGAAACTCTAAAACTGCAGAACTGAAAACAACTTGCTCGAATGGTGGTAGCTATCTCTAAGAAGAGATGTGGCTTCTACGCGCATCTGTGTGACCAAACTAATTGCAATGAGGCTCCAGAGGCCTTTTCAATATTACTCATGGATGCCTAAACCCTAGACATCCAAAAACCTAACCCTAGGAGATGAAACGTCAAAGGTTATCTGGGCCCCGATGGGTAAGTTGGTACCTCAACTTCTCGGGGTCGTAACTTTTTCATACGACCTTCGTTTTAGGCGCGTGATAGCCCATTGGAAAGGTATTTTCGAGAACTACCCATTGTGTCGTCAAACTCTGACTATGTCTGCAGTTTGACTGTGGAAAGCCAAGAAAACATTGTTTAGGGCCCCAAAACAACCCTTGAAGTACAAAAAGATGTACAGACATGAAAACTTCCAAAATAAGCCATTTGAATTAGGTGGGCGGCCACCAATATCCACCTGGAAGCTATGCAGGGCTTCAGACAGCCCCAAAAGTGTAGAACCAACAATTACAAAGAATTACAGAAGAATGTGTTGAACTAAAAATTGTCAAGAAAAGCCAGTTGGAATAGGTGGGTGGCCACCAATATCCACCTAGATTAGTCCTCCCCCCTTAGGAAGCAATCGTCTCCATTGCGTTGAGTGCCCCCATCAAGTGAGGAAATTTCTGTTGAATTTGGATCTGGGTGAGCCACTTGCCTTGGTGTAGGAGTTGCCCTGCCTTGACAACTTGATAAAGTTGGATCCTCTGTTGGTGAGTGCCCTTGACCTGTGTGTCCACTATCTGATCAATGGATGCATGTTCCATGCAGTTAGGGTTGAGCTATGTTGTTGTCAATTGTTCTGTGATCTCCAAGGTGTCCAATAATGGTGGAAAATATGGTCGAAGGAGGTCCACATTGAACATTGGGTGCAAGCTAAGGAAAGGGGGAGTGTTGAGCTCAAAACCATTGTCACCGACAGCCTTGGTGATAGTGTAAGGCCCATAGCGAAGTGGATGGAGCTTCAGATGGGGCCCTGTAAGGCGTTCTTTCTACAAATGTAACCAGACCTTGTCTCCCACCTGAAACTTTTGCAATACCTAGTGTTGATCATGGCGTTGTTTGTACTTAACATTGGATTTCTGCAAAATCTCATGGACCTGTTGGTGGATGTGTTGAATCTGCTCAATGAATTTGGTGGCTTTGTCGGCCTCAGACTGAACATGGGAAGAATATGTTTGTGTAGTTGCAACAGGTATTGTAACATCAATGGGACCCAAGGGTTGGAATCCCAGCCCCACCTAAAAGGGGCTATGGCCGGTGGAGCTATGGAGAGCCCTGTTGTAGTTGCCTTTAACATAGGGAAGACTCTCATCCCATGTACACATATGCTTAGATTTATACATGCGTAGGATGTGCACAATCATCCTATTGACGACCTTTGTTTGGCCATCGATTTGAGAGTGGAAGGAAGTGGATTTAGTGAGCTTAGTGTCCAACAGTGACCAGAGACTCAACCAAAATGTGTTGAGGAACCTGTTGTCCCGATCGAAGATGATGGTCTGTGGTATCCCAAAATGGACCCACACTTGTTCGAAGAAGAGCTTGGTAGTATATGTTGTTGTGATTCTCTTCTTGCAGGCTGTGAGAATGGCCATCTTTGAAAACCGATCAACCACCACAAATACACAATCATTGCCTTGCTTGGTGGATGGAATACCAAACATGTAATCCATCAAGATGGATTCTCAAGGCCTCTCAGGAGTAGGAATAGGGGTGTATGTAATGCCCCCCACCTCTTGATGAAGAGGTTGTGAGAGACTCAATAGTCTAGTTGTCCCCACTAGACTATAGTCTCATGCATCATGGGGACAAAGACAACCCAAAGAAATTACCTAAGCACAATGTTATAATATTAAATTGACTTTGGGAGAAAAGGGAAACTGAAGGAAAGAAAAGAACATGTGTGGAAAAGCTAGCAGATAACTCTAGGGGTTAACTAACTCAACAAATAAATAGATCAGGGGTATAAAAGAAAGGAAGGGCGCACTTCTCACTCATTCTAGATTATTATTACATTTTTCATTTGGGCTCTTGAGCAAAAAGGATTTTTTAGGGTTTTGAGACTACAAACCCTGGAGATCAACTCGGTGGTGAAAGATCCCACATATCTTGATCCAATCTTGGTCTCGCGGGTGCAATAATTCTCCCACACCATTCTACCACAGTTATAGGTACCATCTATCAGCAAGGAGGAAACAATGTGTAGCATAGGGGGTTTCCAGTAAGGGGGGTGCACCATCTGAAGAAGAAGAGTTCCATCTAGGAAGTGGAGAAGGATTTTTGGCATAAAGACTTCTGGGTTTTCTCTGTATGGCCTAGGCCATTACTTCCAGTCTATTTTGGAGGAGGTTTAGTTGCCATACAATTTATCAGAGCTTGGCACGAGTTGGAGAGAAGGAGGGCGCACTACAAAACATGACTTCATCTATTTGGAGGGTCATATCTTCATTATTCGACTGGAGACTTCACCAGGGGGTTTGTATTGCCTCGATCTACCTTTCCAGCCAATTTCATAGCATTTGGAGATCCCTAGCAATGAGGTCGAAATATTGGGTCTCTTCTATCATCTAGGAGGGCGCAACTCATTTTGGAGTTTCAACGATTGGAGGAGCATATCTTCATCATTCAGCCTGAGACTTCAGGCGGGGGTTTGTCTTGCCCTGATCTATTATCCCAACCAGATTCAAAGTATTTGGAGGTCTCTAGCAGTGAGGCCAAAATATTGAGTATATCCATCTATCGAGAAGGGCGCAACTGAGTTAGGGGGGTTTGGATCTAACTCCTAAAAGGAAAGAGGTCAATCTAGTGTTTTTCATCACTTCATTGTATTGCCTTTGGAGGTTATTATCTTCAGTCTTGAGCATTTTGTAGCAGCTATTATTCCAGTTGGATATTATTATTGGTATTCTCCCAGATCTGCAGATCTATTGTATCAAGATCTCTCTATTGTCTAAATAAAGGTCAGATCTGAGATATCTTGTTCCATATTGGTGTTTCTGGTTGTATCTTGTCATTTCCTTATGCTATATGTTCAGATCTATATCTTCATGCTTTGATCTCATAAACACAAACCCTAATGCACAACTTCATGAAGTAAACCTACAAACACACAACTAAACAAACAATAAACAGTGATCAATTAGTGTTTCGAGCAAAAAATTGGCTTGGGAACAATACAGTGGTATCAAAGGAGGGCGTACTGGAACTGAGAATGATGTTTGTTGCTGAGAAAAAAAAATTGTTGAATGGTCTCTCTTCTAAATTATGTGACTAAGTAGAAGTTGGCTTAGATCCAGGCTCTTATACCAATTGATCCACAATTCTATCTGTAAAAATTAACATGCAGTAACAACAAGACTGATACACAGGAAATAACGCTGCACAAATACAAATGAGAAGAGAAGAATACTTGAAAATGAGAAGTAAAGACCATTTTTGTATTTCAGCAAGAAAACACTCATTTTTATCAGATTGAGCGATTTTTATTTACAACAACAGCAAGAGACTTGCTACTTTATTTCTGAGTGACAAGCATTGTTTTACTTTTTATTTAGTTTACTTTTTAATGGAAACATCATGGTAATCTTTATTAAGAATTACCTTGCTCAACTAAACTAACGAAGACAATCTACAAATATAAACAACTACATAGAGAGATGGGTGCCCACTTTGATGGCCCAATTAGAAGATAAGCGTGATGATGATGAATGTTCTATAGATAACAACATTACAACTACGAATATGAATTATAATGAAAATGAAATGAAGATAACAATAAACAGAGTAAATAACATAGAAATGTCACAAAGAGTAATATGATGAAACTCTATTAATGAATGAAATACTTAAACCATTGCAAAATGCAAAACCAATACAAATTGACTAAACCACTGACTTTGAATGAGATAAATAAATATTAAATTCGCATTTGATTTCATTTCATTCAGTGACGCTGCCACCGACCACATATGATCATGTTACACGGCACGAAAATCACGCGCGTTTCGGCTGAAAGGACGATTTGTTTTTTTGTTGGTGTTAAAAATGATTTTTTCTATGCTTTTCACAATACGTTTTGTTTTACGTGTTAATGCAAAACCGAAAAACATTGAGTGACATATATAAATATCAGATTCACTTTAAAGTTGTTTGGAAGAGATTGGTAAGTATGAATAAATATAAGATTGCTTTTGATTTAATGTCATTGAGTACTGCCTGCCACCGACTACACATGATCATGTTACAGCCACCCAAATCAGTGATCATGTTACAGGCCACCCAAATCACTAGCACGGCTCTTTTCTCTGAAAGGACGGACGATTCTTCCCCCTAAAATAATAAAAATGAATAATTTTGACCATACGTTCCGGTGTTACCAGTGAGAATGCAAAACCGCGGGCATTGAATGACATAAACCACTGCACCGCAGTTAGTGCTCGTACGCGTTTTTTAGCGCAGTCTTCGGATTCCAACTTGTCAAATATTATATAAAAAAAAATTGTATAATTTTGACCATGCGTTCGGTGTTACCTGCATATTTCGTTTCGTTTTGACTGTAAGCTTCCTGCATATGGTTTCCAGCTCAACTAGAAACGCATTCAAGTAAGAAAATAGATGCCACGCATCTTTACGTACGTTTGCATGCAAGCAAAGGCGCTGATATATACTGTCAGATCTCCTTGATATATATGCTATGTTAAGGCCAGCAATATACAGCCTGTTGATTTAAAGTGTCACATTTCTTTGATATGTCTTAAGATATATTTGATTATATATATACCACTTGCTTCACCGTTCAATATTGTATAGTAAGACATCATGATGTTCTAGGCCCAAGCAAAGTTTAAACCAGACAAGATGCACACCACTCAAGATGCTCTTGGCCTTTTTTTTTCAATAGAAAATTAACTCAAAATTATATTAATGTATAATTTCATTTACATCTACAAAGAATACTTAATCAAACCAGCACAAAGACTGCAAGCAAGGATTCTCAATCAACCAGCACAC
>JZKD02S1776849.1:57741-81323 GCA_000966675.3 Picea glauca
AATGAAATACTGAAACCATTGCAATATGCAAAAGCAATACAACACCGACTTTGAATGAGATAAATAAATATTAAATTCGCTTTTGATTTCATTTCATTCAGTCACGCTGCCACCGACCACATATGATCATGTTACACGGCACGAAAATCACGCGTGTTTAGGCTGGAAGGACGAATTTTTCTGTTGTTGTTAAAAATGATTTTTTCTATGCTTTTCACAATACGTTTTGTTTTACGTGTTAATGCAAAACTGAAAAACATCGAGTGACATATATAAATATCAGATTCACTTGAAAGTCGTTTGGATGAGATTGGTAAGTATGACTAAATATCATATTGCTATTGATTTAATGTCATTGAGTACTGCTTGCCACCGACTACATGTGATCATGTTACAGGCCACCGAAAAACATTGAGTGACATAAATAAATATCAGATTCACTTTAAAGTTGTTTGCATGAGATTGGTAAGTATGAATAAATATCAGATTGCTTTTGATTTAATGTCATTGAGTACTGCTTGCTACTAACTACATGTGATCATGTTACAGGCCACCCAAATCACTGTCACGGCTCTTTTCTCTGAAAGGACGGACGATTCTAAACCCTAAAAAAAATAAAAATTGAATGACTTTGACCATACGTTCCGGTGTTACCAGTGAGAAAGCAAAACCGCGGGCATTGAATGACATAAACCACTGCACTGTAGTTAGTGCTCGTACGTGGTTTTGTGCGCAGAGTCTTTGGATTCCAACTTGTCAAATAGTATATAAAAAAAAAATTGTATGATTTTGAACATACGTTCGGTGTTACCTGCATATTTCGTTTCGTTTTGGAGTGTAAGGTTCCTGCATATGGTTTCCAGCTCAGCTAGACACGCATTCAAGTAAGAAAATAGATGCCACGCATCTTTACGTACGTTTGCATGCAAGCAAAGGCGTACACCTGCTGATATATACCGTCAGATCTCCTTGATATATGCTATGTTAAGGTTAGCAATATACAGCCTGTTGATTTATATGGTCATATTTCTATGATATATGTCTTAAGATATATCTGATTATATATATACCATTTGCTTCAACATTCAATATTGTATAACAAGACATCATGATGTTCTAGGCTCAAGTAAAGTTTGAATTAGACAAGATGCACACCACCCAAGATGCTATGGGCCTTGATAACACAAGATACTTTGTATATTTTTTTGAGTATTGATTTTTACATATCATAACTTTTAATTTCAATTTTTCATTTTTAGTGGGTATTGATGTCATTTAATTTAGCCACTTTATTTATTTAATTTAATGGATAACAATTGAAAATGTAGATATTCTTAGTCATCCTCTCAAATCAATGAATAGGATTTACTATTCATAACTTGCTTGCATTTATGAATGCATCGTTTAACATGTTTACTTTTTTTATATTTACTTAATCATTTTAAGAAATCACTGTAAGGCCATATGATTGCCACGTTACCTTCTTACCACTCACTTATCATATTGCGGGCAGCCATTCATTTTTTTTTATCAGTGGACAATTATTCATATCCCTCACGTCAAGCAAAATCAACTTGGGAGCAGAAGACAGCTGGAAAACGTCCAGCGCAAGTTTTTGAATTTTTAAATTTTCTCTTGAAGTTGATGCGCTGAACATAAAGGAGATCATTTAATTTAGGCACCTTGGTAAGAATGTAATCAAACCTCGAGCCATACGCTCTCGTCTGAGATAAACAGAGGCATTTATAATAGTAGTTGCAGGTAGATAGAATTGAATTCTTAGATTAGACAGTTTTGGAGCCCAGGAGGAAAACTGGATATAGACACCCTCATTTGTATCATTGTAACATTAAGCAACAGGGGCAAGAAGAATCTAGAGCATAGGAGAATAGCAGAGAGTTGTAGAAAAACACCCATGTACAGATCTTGATTTAATAGAAGAAGTTGATTCAGATTCATGGCTGTTGTGTTATTCTCTGTGTATGTGTGTTGAATGCTCTACTTATGAGAGTTACTTCCTGTTATGCATTTGTTATCATGCTGTGTGTATGAGTTCATGTGTCGGAATTGAAGTCTGAGAGGAAGTGAATGAGTTACAATCGTTTCTTTGCTTGAGCAAGGATTCCTGCAATGAGTGCAGTTGAAGTCGTCCGCAAGGGAGTGCGTTGACAAAAGGCTCAGAGAGATAGCTTTTGTTCTCATTCGTCGTGAAAGTGAGTTGCTAGAGCCATGCAAGGAGTGTGCAGGCTAAGGAGAGTCTCAGTTGTGAAGATGAGCAGAAACTTTGAAGGACTATTGCTGCAGTTGTGCGCAGAGTCAGGAGAACTTCAACACTTAGACGTGGTTGAAGATTTGCCGCAAGGAGTGCGTGCAAGGGTTCTTCCTAAAGACTGAAGTTGTGGAAAGCTCAGGAAGGATAGACCTCTGATTCGTTGAAGATCATCGTAGATAAGTGTGACTTGAAGTGAGGAAGAAGCGTCGCAGGCTGGCGAAGCGGCGAAGAAATCTCGTGGAGAGATACACTTTTCTCATTTCGTGGGTTATACAAGGAGGAACAGACAGTCGAAATCATCTGAGGAGATCTCGCAAAGTTTCGAGGATCGTCAGATCTTGCAGAGGTGTAAGGAGGTTACGGCGAGAAGATTCCGAGAGTTTGCAGCGAAGTGGCGAGAGGCTATGAGTCGTCCATCTGAGGAGGACAGGTGGCAGAGATCGATGATCTCGCGAACTCGAGAGTTCGCAGGTTGAAAACCCAAGTATTGGGTGCTCTAGGTCACGAAGTAGCGAAGTGGCGAGAAGCTGTGAGCCGTCCATCTGAAGAGGACAGGTGTCAAATATCGAGAGATCTCGCAAACTCGGAAGTTCGCAGGGCGAGACCCCAAACTTTGGATACGCTCAGTCACAAGTATGCGAGGAGCGAGAAGGAGGATAACCGTTGAATCCGGAACACAAGAGGACCGTTGGATCCGCACGTGGGATCGTGTATCGGAATCTCGCAAGAAAAGACCCAAGAGTTTGGCTACGGGGATTGCGATATTGTGAGAGGCGATATCCTGATAGCTGGAGGCAGTGTGGGCCATAGCGGAGCACGAGTGGAATATAGGTGGCACGAGACCCTCAGAATCTCATCGCGAGAAGTCCCGAAGCATTGGCATCAGGATTCGCAAGTCGTGAAGTACCGAGAGTAGGGTTCTTGTGGACGCGTGGCAGAACATAAGGTGGGACCCGCGTGGTTGACGGGTGGACACGTGCTGCCTGGTGATAGAAGTCAACATTCCGTTGAATTCTCGTATCTCGGGGATTCGCGGAATAGAAGGGTGAAAGATCGACGATTCAACCTGTGAGGTAGCGAGGCTGCGAGGTTGCGAGTAGCGAAATCCGTCGAGGAAGGAGTCAACTCAGCGTTGAATTACCGCGTCTCGGAGGATCGCAACGGGAAGGCACGAGAGTTCGACTTGTAAACTCACGAAGGTGCGAGTTGCGAGAGGCGCTGGCATTTAAGCCTAGCCCACGGTTGTATGTGGTGAGGGCGCTAACAAGGAAAGAGAGTTGTAACCGTATCGCCAGATCAGGTATCGCAAGATTAGACAGGAAGGTTTGGAGGTTTGAGTCACAAACTCGCGAGACCGCGAGATTCAGCTAATTTCCTGGTGGTAAAGAGGAGGCCTCGGGGAAAGGTCGTTGTGGGTGCAGATTTCCCGATAGGAAAATAGAAGAACTTCGGAGTTCTTCGAGCCGAGAAGAAGAAGATCCTGTGAGAGAGGACGTGCCGGGTGGCGCGCCCTGCATCAAGTGGTATCAGAGCATAGAAAAGTTTCTTTGCTTTCTGTAGCAGAGGACAGGGAGAATTCACCATGCCGCCAAGGAGAAGAGGTAGACAATCACCCAATCCAGAGGAGGGAAGGGAATTGTCCAGAGAAAGAGGTAGGCCAGGACAGAATCCAGACATGGAGAGAGGAATGCGAAATCTTCATGCCAGAATGGAGGACATGGAGATAAGACAAAGGCGAAACGCTGATGCAGGAGATATCAGTGAATCTGAGGATGAAGGTGATGTTGGGCATGAAGAAGAAGAAATCCCAGCGGAAGATGCAACCAATGAACCTTTAATTAAGGCTATCGCTCGAATGAGTTCGAAAACAAAAATGGACATTCCAGCTTATGAAGGGTGTCTGGACGCAGAGGAGATTCTAGATTGGATTAGAGCTCTAAACACTTACTTCAATTATGAAGATATTGAAGAGGATAAGAAGGTCAGACATGCCATCACAAGATTAAAAGGACATGCAGCCTTGTGGTGGGATGAACTGCAAGCTGACAGGCATTGCCAAGGCAAGTAGAAAATTAAGAGCTGGGACAGGATGATTGCAAAGATGAAGGCAAAATTCATTCCCAGGGACTGTAAAATTTCTCTGTTCAGGAGGATGCAGAACCTGAGACAGAAACTGATGACAGTGAAGGAGTATACTGAGGAATTTTACAGGTTGAATATCAGAGCAGGTCATTGCGAAAGCAATGACGAAAAGGTGGCCAGGTATATGAATGGCCTGAGGTATGAAATTCAGGATGAATTAAATATGGCAACCATCTAAATGGTGGAGGATGCTTACCAATTGGCTCTGAAAGCTGAGGAGAAGCTGAGTCGTAAACAAAATCAGAGGGGCCGAGGCAGGAGTCAGCCCAAAGGCAAAACAGTGACCCAAGATAAATACCAGAAGCCCCAAGGATGATTGGAAGAAACCTCAGACTCGGACAGAGAGAGGTGGAAGTTCACAGCGAGGGCGATATGCAGAGCAAAGAGGACAGCATACTGAGCAGAGAGGAGGATATGTTGATAATAACAGGTTTCCTCGTACCAGAGGTAGAGGAAGAGGAAGAGGTGGAGTAATCACATGCTTCACATGTGGGAAAGATGAGCACAAGTCGGTTGACTGTCCAGATAAGAAGAAGGATGGAGGAGAAGCTCACATCGCCGAGGCACAAAGGCGAGATGTTGAGGCAGAGTACGCTGAAGGTTGAAGATCATTGGTGATGTGAAAAGTCCTTTTGACGCCAGAGAAGAAGATGGAGAACTCAGTGCAGAGGAACAATCTTTTTAGGACTGCTTGCAAGACCAAGGGTTGGGCGTGCAAGGTTATCGTGGACAGTGGAAGCACTGATAATCTTGTTTCAACTGAGATGGTAGAAAAGCTGGAGCTGGAGACAACTGATCACCCGAATCCATACAAAGTTTCATGGCTACAGAAGGGACATTAGGTAAATGTCACTAAACAGTGCTTAGTTGACATTAAGATAGGAGGATATAATGATAAAATTTTATGTGATGTTATTCCTATGGATGTCTGTCATTTATTGCTGGGTAGACCATGGCAATATGATAGAAATGTAATTCATGATGGGAGGATGAACACCTATACCCTGAAAAAGAATGGGAGAACTCCACATGTTGTGTCCAATTGAAGATAAAGAGGTGAAGCCGGAGGTAAACAACACTGTACTTCTCATGAGTGGGAAGGAACTTCTTACAGAGGTTAAGAAGAAGGAGGATCCACAATTCTTTGTGGTCAGAAAACCGAAAATTGTTCTGACTAGCACAAGAGTGGACGATTTGCCAGGAGAAGATCAGAAACTACTGGAAGAGTTCACTGATATTGTAGTGGACGAATTACCTTGTTCGTTGCCACTAATGAGGAGCGTGAGTCACCATATAGACCTCATACCAGGAGCTAGTTTGCCAAACAAAGCCGCGTACAGATTGACGTCGCAAGAGAATGAAGAGGTTAAAAGACAGGTCCAGGAGTTGTTGGACAAAGGCTTGGTCAGGGAAAGCTTGAGTCCGTGTGTTGTTCCAACAGTGCTCAGTCCGAAGAAAGATGAGGCTGGAGGATGTGCACTGATTCAAGGGCGATAAACAAGATAACTATCAGATATAGATTCTCATTGCCTAGAATGGATGATTTGATGGATTGCTTAAGAGGAGCAAATTTTTTTTCAAAGATAGATTTGAAGAGTGGATATCACCAGATTCGCATGAGAGAAGGTGATGAGTGGAAAACAACATTCAAGACAAACAAAGGGTTGTATGAATGGATTGTCATGTCGTTTGGCTTGACGAATGCACCAAGTACCTTTATGAGGTTGATGAATGAAGTCATGAAGGAGTTCATTGGGAAATTTGTCATCGTGTATCTGGATGACATATTGTTTTTCAGCAAGACAAGGGCTGAGCATTCGAAACATTTGGCTATTGTGATGAAGAGATTACAGCAGGAGAAGTTGTTGATTAATATGAAGAAGTCCTCATTCATGAAGACAGAGCTCATTTATTTGGGGTTTGTTATATCTGCAAATGAACTGAGGATGGATCCAGATAAGGTGGAGGTAATCAAGAATTGGCCATCGCTGAGGAACGTATTTGAAGTGAGGAGTTTTCATGGACTGGCTAGTTTCTACCGAAAATTCATTAGAAATTTCAGTGGGATTAGTGCAGCAATGATGGATACAGTGAAGAAAAGACATAAATCTTTTCACTGGATTGAAGAGGCTGAGAAGAGTTTCAATCTGTTGAAACGAAAGATTACAGAGCAACTGGTTTTGGTGTTTCCAGATTTTCAAAAGACATTCCAGGTGAAATGTGATGCAAGCGGGTTTGCCATAGGAGCGGTCTTGAGCCAGGAGGACAGACCGATTGCATATTTCAGCGAGAAGCTGAATGAGGCAAAAGAGAAATACTCCACATATGATAAGGAATTCTATGCCATCATACATGCATTGAAGAAATGGAGACACTATTTGATTCCAAAAGAATTTTTCTTATATAGTGATAACCATGCATTACAATTTGTGACTCAACAGGAAAAGTTGAATCAGAGGCATGTTAAGTGGGTTGACTACATGCAAAATTTCACTTTTGTGATAAAACATATTTCTGGTACTGCTAACAAAGTTGCTAATGCTTTGAGCAGGAAATGTTTGTTGTTGCAGGAGTTCAAAGTCAGGACATTAGGCTTTGATGATCTTAAGGACATGTATACAGATGATTCAGACTTTAAGGAAGCTTATGAAGTAGCTGAGAATCCAGTTCTCAGAGACAGAAGTCAGTGGATAGAGTACGTGATCCAGGACGGATTGTTGTTCAAAGGCAATCAACTGTGTATTCTGAATTGCTCCATGAGAGAGAACTTGTTGAAAGAGAAGCACAGTGGTGGATCAGCAGGACACTTTGGCCATGATAAGACATTTGCAAAGCTGAGCGAGTCATAATTTTGGCTAAGAATGCGGTCAGAAGTTAAGAATTTTGTGGACAGATGCAGGATTTGCCAGCACTCGAAGGGCAGGAAGCAGAATGCGGGTTTTTATCAACCATTACCCATACCTGAGAAGCCGTGGGATGAAATTAGCATGGATTTTGTATTGGGATTGCAGAGGACACCGAGAGGTGTTGATTCAATATTTGTAGTGGTTGATAGGTTTTTTAAGATGGCACATTTTATCCCATTCCAGAAAACCAGCGATGTGACTCACATCGCAAATTTGTTTTTCAAGGAGATTGTTCGACTCCATGGATTGTCGAAAAGCATAGTTTCGGACAGAGACACCAAATTCATAGGACATTTATGGAGAACATTGTGGAAGAAGCTAGGAACTAACTTGATGTTTAGTTCTACCTATCATCCTCAGACGGATGGGCAAACAGAGGTGGTAAATAGAAGTTTGGGAGACTTATTAAGAAGCTTGGTGACAGAGCACCACAGCAGTTGGGAAAATGTGTTGCCATAGGCAGAGTTTACATACAACGACTCAGTGAACAGGAGCACAGGGAAAAGTCCATTTGAGATTGTATACGGCAGGCAGCCAAGAGGAGTTTCTGAATTGCGAGATTCAGAACAGATTTCTACTAGCAGCGCTAGTGCAGGAGAATTCGCAGAAGCGATGAAGGAACTTCACAGCCAGGTGAAGGAGCGACTATTGAAGTCAAGTCAGGAATACAAGCGCAGAGCAGATCAACATCGGAGACAACTTCAGTTCGAAGTTGATGATCTAGTTCTGGCACATTTGAGGAAGGAAAGGTTCCCGAAAGGAACATACAACAAGCTGAAGATGAAGAAAATTGGGCCATGCAAGGTCTTGAAGAAGATGGGACAGAATGCTTATGAAATTGAGTTACCAGATGGAATCAAAATTTCTCCAATATTTAATGTTTCGGATCTATATCCATATAAAGCTGATGAAGCAGGAGCAGAAGGTGATGATCAACCAGAGGTCCAGTGGCAGAAGCAGATGCCAGTTGTAGAGAAGCCACAGATGGAGCAGATACTGAATAAACGAGTGGGTAAGAAGACCAGAAGGAAGGAATATTTTGAATATTTGGTCAAGTGGAAGGGTCATCCAGTTGAAGATGCCATCTAGGAGACTGAAGCAGAAATTCTGAAGCATGGACATACCGTGCAGGAGCTCATGGACAGGAGCCCATGCTAATTTTCAAGCGAGGGAGTATGATGCAGGAGCATCCCTCACGTCAAGCAAAATCAACGTGGGAGCAGAAGACAGCTGGAAAACGTCCAGCGCAAGTTTTTGAATTTTTAAATTTTCTCTTGAAGTTGATGCGCTGAACATAAAGGAGATCATTTAATTTAGGCGCCTTGGTAAGAATGTAATCAGACCTCGAGCCATACGCTCTCGTCTGAGATAGACAGAGGCATTTATAGTAGTAGTTGCAGGTGGATAGAATTGAATTCTTAGATTAGACAGTTTTGGAGCCCAGGAGGGAAACCGGATATAGACACCCTCATTTGTATCATTGTAACATTAAGCAACAGGGGCAAGAAGAATCTAGAGCATAGGAGAATAGCAGAGAGTTGTAGAAAAACACCCGTGTACAGATCTTGAATTAATAGAAGAAGTTGATTCAGATTCATGGCTGTTGTGTTATTCTCTGTGTATGTGTGTTGAATGCTCTACTTATGAGAGTTACTTCCTATTATGCATTTGTTATCATGCTGTGTGTATGAGTTCATGTGTCGGAATTGAAGTCTGAGAGGAAGTGAATGAGTTACAATCGTTTCTCTGCTTGAGCAAGGATTCCTGCAAGGAGTGCAGTTGAAGTCGTCCGCAAGGGAGTGCGTTGACAGAAGGCTCAGAGAGATAGCTTTTGTTCTCATTCGTCGTGAAAGTGAGTTGCTAGAGCCGTGCAAGGAGTGCACAGGCTAAGGAGAGTCTCAGTCGTGAAGCTGAGCAAAAAGTTTGAAGGACTACTGTTGCAGTTGTGCGCATAGTCAAGAGAACTTCAACACTTAGACGTGGTTGAAGATTTGCCGCAAGGAGTGCGTGCAAGGGTTCTTCCTAAAGAATGAAGTTGTGGAAAGCTCAGGAATGATAGACCTCTGAGTCGCTGAAGATCAGTGTAGATAAGTGTAACTTGAAGTCAGGAAGAAGCGTCGCAGGTTGGCGAAGCGGCGAAGGAATCTCGTGGAGAGATACACTTTTCTCATTTCGTGGGTTATACAAGGAGGAACAGACAGTCGAAATCATCTGAGGAGATCTCGCGAAGTTTCAAGGATCATCAGATCTTGCAGAGGTGTAAGGAGGTTACGGCGAGAAGATTCTGAGAGTTCGCAGCGAAGTGGCGAGAGGCTGTGAGTCGTCCATCTGAGGAGGACAGGTGGCAGAGATCGATGATCTCACGAACTCGGGAGTTCACAGGTTGAAAACCCAAGTATTGGGTGCTCTAGGTCACGAAGCAGCGAAGTGGCGAGAAGCTGTGAGCTGTCCATCTAAAGAGGACAGGTGTCAGAGATCGAGAGATCTCACGAACTCGAAAGTTCGCAGGGCGAGACCCCAAACTTTGGATACGCTAAGTCACAAGTACGCGAGGAGCGAGAAGGAGGATAATCGTTGGATCCGGAACACAGGAGGACCGTTGGATCCGCACGTGGGATCGTGTATTGGAATCTTGCAAGAAAATACCCGAGATTTTGGCTACGAGGATCGCGAGATTGCGAGAGGCGATATCCCGACAGCGGGAGGCAGTGTGGGCCATAGCGGAGCACGAGTGGAATATAGGTGGCATGAGACCCTTGGAATCTCGCCGCGAGAAGTCCTGAAGCATTGGCGTCAGGATTCACGAGTCGCGAAGTACCGAGAGCAGGGTTCGTGTGGATGCGTGGCAGAACATAAGGTGGGACCCGCGTGATTGACTGGTGGACACGTGATCCCTGGTGATAGAAGTCAACATTCCGTTGAATTCTCATATCTCGGGGATTCACGGAATAGAAGGGTGAAAGCTCGATGATTTAACCTGTGAGGTAGCGAGGTTGCGAGGTTGCGAGTAGCGAAATCCGTCAAGGAAGGAGTCAACTCAGCGTTGACTTACCGCGTCTCGGAGGATCGCAATGGGAAGGCACAAGAGTTCGACTTGTAAACTCATGAAGGTGCGAGTTGCGAGAGGCGCTGACATTTAAGCCTAGCCCACGGTTGTATGTGGTGAGGGCGCTAACAAGGAAAGAGAGTTGTAACCATATCGCTAGATCAGGTATCGCAAGATTAGACAGGAAGGTTTGGAGGTTTGAGTCACAAAATCGCGAGATTGCGAGATTCAGCTAATTTCCCGGTGGTAAAGAGGAGGCCTCGGGGAAAGGTCGTTGTGGATGCAGATTTCCCGATAGGGAAATAGAAGAACTTCGGAGTTCTTAGAGCCGAGAAGAAGAAGATCCTGTGAGAGCGGACATAACGGGTGGCGCGCCCTGCGTCAATTTCTTTTACAAAGTGTGAACCACGGCATGGCGTGATGGCACATTTGGACTGCATTCAATTTATGGCCTTGTTTGACATTTCAATTTATGCCCACCTCTCGCGTTTCTCATATACCCGCAGTTATAATTTTCATACTAAGATTGTATAGGAATTGTTGTTGGAGCACAAGCGAGAGGTCGATTACTGAGCAAACCACAATTACAAATGTTGTCATCCCTCTGCACATATACTGTATTCTCGTGGCCACTAAATCTCCATACTTGTAACTACACTTACTCTTTGTTAATTTGGTTGAAACGGAAAACACTGATTTCAACCACTTGTTCTCGAAATTTCTCCCTTTGAAGATCTGCATAACGACCATGCAACTGATTCCGAATTGCATTGAAATTGATAACACTGATATCAACCCCTTTTTTCTGGAAATTTCTCAGTTCGGAGATCTGCACAACCACAACAACCAAAGTTAAGACTGAGAATCCCTCCCTTCGCTAGATTTAAATGAAAATTGAAACAGAGTTGTTACATACAATTGTGTAGGCTTCTCTTAGGTTAAATTATCATATTTGCAAACATTCTAGGTTTTTCAAATATTTTTAGAATTGGTTTAAAAATTATGATTTCTAGGTTATTTGATCTATTATGATTTAAAAGTTATCTCATACATATTATTATTGTACATAAATTGTGAACCTATTGGATACATTTGAGGCATAAACAAGATTATGTACAGAGAAGAAGGCTAACAGAGCAAACCATAAGCATGACGAGGTAAGATATTCCTCTCTCTTTAAAATTTATGGAATTGATTTCCTTAGATTATGATTTCCAACATACGCATCCATTTAGGTTTTAGGTTTTTCATGCACGCGGGTCAATCTTCTTTCAATGGTTGTTGGTTGTTGTGCCTTCAGTGGTCGGTTTGCATGCATGCGATCAGTTTGATTGTATGCGGTGTGGTTGATCCGGATTTATGAGTAGAACGAAATGAATAACAGACTAAATAAATAACATAGACATACAGAAAACAATAACAGATATCCAATGAACAATAGCTTCTATTGAATAAATAAAATGGGTTGAAACTGTAAAACTGCAGAACTGAAAGGAACTTGCTCGAATGGTGGTAGCTATCTCTGAGAAGAGATGTGGCTTCTACGCGCATCTGTCTGAGCAAGTTGATTACAATGAGGCTCCAGAGGCCTTTTTAACATTACTCATGAATGCCAAAACCCTAGAAATCCAAAAACCTAACCCTAGGAGATGAAATGCCAAAAGTTATGTGGGCCTCGATCGGTAAGTTGGTACCTCAACTTCTCGGGGTCGTAACTTTTGCATACAACCTCCATTTTAGGCGCGTGATAGCCCGTTGGAAAGGTCTTTTCGAGAACTACACATTGTGTCATCAAAGTCTGACTCTGTCTACAGTTTAACTATGGCAAGCCAAAAAAACATTGTTTAGGGCCCCAAAACGGCCCTTGAAGTACAAAAAGGTGTACCGACATAAAAAATTCCAAAATAAGCCAGTTGGATTAGGTGGGCGACCACCAATCTCCACTTGGAAGCTATGCAGGGCTTCAGACAACCCCAAAATTGTAGAACCCACAATTACAAAGAATTATAGAAGAAACTGTTGACCTAAAAACTGTCAAGAAGAGCCAGTTGGAATAGGTTGGTGGCCACCAATATCCACCTGGGTTAGTCCTCCCCCCCTTAGGAAGCAACGGTTTCCATTGCGTTGAGTGCCCCCATCAAGTGAGGAAATTTCTGTTGAATTTGGCTCCGGGTGAGCCACTTGCCTTGGTGTAGGAGTTGCCCTGCCTTGAAAACCTAATAAAGCTGGATCCTTTGTTGGCGAGTTCCCTTGACTTGTGTGTCCACTATCTGATCAATGGATGCATGTTCCATGTAGTCAGGGTTGAGCTCTGTTGGTTTCAATTGTTCTACGATCTCCAAGGTGTCCAATAATGGTGGAAAATATGGTCGAAGGAGGTCCACATTCAACATTGGGTGCAATCCAAGGAAGGGGGGAGTGTTGAGCTCAAAAGCATTGTCACCCACAACCTTGGTGATAGTGTAAGGCCCATAGAGAAGTGGACAGAGCTTTAGATGGGGCCCTGTAAGGCATTCTTTCTGCAAATGTAACCAGACCTTGTCTTCCACCTGAAACTTGTGTGATACCTAGTGTTGATCATGGCCCTGCTTGTACTTAGCATTGGCTTTCTACAAAATCTCATGGACCTGTTGGTGGATGTGTTGAATCCGTTCAATGAATTTGGTATCTTTTTTATCCTCAGACTGAACATGGGAAGAATGTGTCTGTGTGGTTGCAAGAGGTATTACAACATCAATGGGACCTAAGGGTTGGAATCCCAGCCCCACCTGAAAGGGGCTATGGTCGATGGAGCTATGGAGAGCCCTGTTGTAGTTGTGTTGAACATAGGGAAGACTCTCATCCCATGTACATATATGTTTAGATTTATACATGCGCAGGGTGTGCACAATCATCCGATTGACAACCTATGTTTGGCCATCAGTTTGAGGGTGGAAGGAAGTGGATATAGTGAGCTTGGTGTTTAATAGTGACCAGAGACTCGACCAAAATGTGTTGAGGAACCTGTTGTCCCGATCAGAGATGATGGTCTGTGGTATCCCAAAATGGACCCACACTCGTTTGAAGAAGAGATTGGCAGTATATGTTGTTGTGATGCTCTTCTTGCAGGCTATGAGAATGGCCATCTTCGAAAACCGATCAACCACCACAAATACACAATCATTGCCTTACTTAGTGGACAGAAGACCAAACATGTAATCCATCGAGATGGATACCCAAGGCCTCTCGGGAGTAGGAATAGGGGTGTATGTAATGTCCCCCACCTCTTGATGAAGAGGTTGTGAGAGACTCAATAGTTTAGTTGTCCCCATTAGACTATAGTCTCATGCATCATGGGGACAAAGACAACCTAAAGAAATTACCTAAGCACAATGTTATAATATTAAATTGACTTTGGGAGAAAAGGTAAATTGAAGGAAAGAAAAGAACATGTGTGGAAAAGCTAGCAGTTAACCCTAGGGGTTAACTAACTCAACAGAGAAACAGGTCAGGGGTATAAAAGAAAGGAAGGGCACACATCTCACTCATTCTGGATTATTATTACATTTTTCATTTGGGCTCTTGAGCACAAAGGTGTTTTGAGGGTTTTGATACTACAACCCCTAGAGATCAACTCGGTGGTGAAAGATCCCACCTATCTTGATCCAATATTGGTCTCGGGGGTGCAATAATCCTTGCACACCATTCTACAACAATTACAGGTACCATCTATCAGCAAATAGGAAACAATGTGTAGCCTAGGGGGTTTCCAGCAAGGGGGGCACACCATCTGAAGAAGAAGAGTTCCATCTAGGAAGTGGAGAAGGATTTTGGGCATAAGAACTTCTGGGTTTTCTCTGTATGGCCTAGGCCATTATTTACAGTCTATTTTGGAGAAGTTTTAGTTTCCATATGATTTATCAAAGATTGGCACGAGTTGGAGAGAAGGAGGGCGCACTATAGAACATGGCTTCATCTATTTGGAGGGTTAGATCTTCATTATTCAGCTGGAGACTTCACCAGGGGGTTTGTCTTACCTCGATCTACCTTTCCAGCCAGTTTCATATCATTTGGAGATCCCTAGCAGTGAGGCCGAAATATTGGGTCTCTTCAGTTAGTCCGGAGGGCGCAACTCAGTTTGGAGTTTTAGCTATTGGAGGAGCAGATCTTCATCATTCAGCCTTAGACTTCAGGAGAGGGTTTGTCTTGCCCCAATCTATTATTTCAACTAGTTTCAGAGTATTTGGAGGTCTCTAGCAGTGAGGCTGAAATATTGAGTATATCTAGCTATCTAGAAGGGCGCAACTCAGTTAGGGGGGTTTGGATCTAACTCCTAGAAGGAAAGAAATCAATCTGGTGCTTTTCATCAGTTCATTGTATTGCCTTTGGAGGTTATTATCTTCAGTCTTGAGCATTTTGTAGCAGCTATTATTCCAGTTGGATATTATTATTGGTATTCTCCCAGATTTGCAGATCTATTGTATCAAGATCTCTCTATTATCTAAATAAAGGTCAGATCTAAGATATTTGGTTCCATATTGGTGTTTCTGGTTGTATCTTGTCATTTCCTTATTCTATATGTTCAGATCTATGTCTTCATGCTTTGATCTCATAAACACAAATCCTAATGCATAAATTCATGAAGTAAACCTACAAACACACAACTAAACAAACAATAAGCAGTGATCAGTTAGTGTTTCAAGGAAAAAATTGGCTTGGGAACAATACAATGGTATCAGAGCATTGATCCTCCCAGCCAATGGGGATTAGCGCATGCATAAATTCAATGGTATCTATATGGCAAGATGCAGAAAGCAGATAGGTGAACCAGAGGCAGAGATGGAAGGTTCAGGAGAGGACAGTGAGCCACAAGTTCTAGCAGGTATTGCAAAGGAGTTGCAACACTCCATAAATCAGACACAAAGTGCACTTGAGCACCATCTACATGAGAACCAGGAAACAATGCACAGGGGTCAGTTTGAAATGAGAGAGACCTTGGAAAGGATAAATGCCAACCAGGAGAATATTGTGCAACTCCTATTACAGATAACCCATGCAGGAAATGGACCATAAATCTATGCAAACAAAGAGGCCAGTGGTTTTCATGGGGACAACTAGACTACTGAGTCTCTCACAACCTCTTCATCAAGAGGTGGGGGACATTGCAAGAACAATTTACAGTTAGGATTTCTAGGAATGGAAAAGAGTATGGTGCATCCACATTTGAGAAATTCATGGTTGCACGCATGAATTTCTCAAACGACATATTGATATTAGATATGGGTGATTTCCTTAGACTCGATTTGCAGCTAAACTCGTGCTCTATTATACTTTTCCTCTTTGCATTGACCACGCCTTTGAATTAACTTCACTACTGACCTTGAATTCGTTGGATGAGATTTGATAGGTGGAAAAGATGAAGGACTTGATTTGTTATCTCATCCAACTCATATTTTCGTTGCTCCATACCTATAGCTATATGAACCTACAATTTGGCTACAGAATTAGGTACTGGTTGCAGAATAGTCCTGTTTCTGTAGCTATCATTTTTAGAATGCTTTTACAAAGAGAATTAATGACAATATAGAAAGAAATGGACTTTTTACCTGGTTTCATCCCTTGTAACTTAAAACATGATTGTATGCAAAAATGGTAGCAATCAAGGAATAGATAATGAATATGACAGGTATTCAGGGCTATGATAGGCAGGGTGAGAAACAAAAAGTGCTGAAAAAAAAGAGTTATTTCCTGGGTTCAACATACACATAGCATTCTTCAAGTCTTGGAAGACCCATTCTGCAACATCAATCCAACTAAAAGCATTTTCTTAAGCAAGGCTACGAGGGGAGCTACAATCTTACCATGGTTCCTTATGAAGTTTCTATAATAACTAGTGAGACCAAGAAAAACTCTTAAGCTTTTAAGAGTTATTTGGCAAGGCTAATCCTTCATCACTTCAATTTTCTTTAGATCTACACACACACACACACACACACACACACACACACACACACTATCATGATTAATGATATGGTACAAATATTCCACTTTGGAGACACCAAAGGCACACTTGGGTCTCTTGAGAAAGAGTTGATGATCAACAAGTGGTTGTAAGACTTGGTCCAAGTAGTTTTTGATATCAAAGAAATGACTAAGACAATTCAACTGGACCTACTCCCTCTTATTTAAATAATGAAAAAAAGACACAAGGGTTATTCTCTGCTATCATTTTTTTTTAGTACAAGCATTTATCTACAACATTTCCCTCACTTTTCTTCTTTCTCAATCTATAAATCACCCAATCTTGTCATTCATAATGTTGTCTGTATACAAAACTGATTTCTAATTACTTATTTTTTGTCTTCCAATTTACCTTTGCTTCATATATGGTCCAAGTGAGTTTCATCCTAACCCTCTAGGGTGAATGCATTTTCTATTGCTCATTTAATTATTAGGAACATTGTGTAGTGCCAAGTTGTTTCACACATTTTATTTGATATTGAACAGTCAATTTGTATTTATTTTTGAAATCCCATAGAGAGCTATCTTGTGGCTCATTAATTATGTGGTTTCAGATTTCTATTTGAGAATGAAATATCGAGAATGAGTTTCCTTTACATCCCTATTATATGATTTTTTCTAAATCATTTAAAGTTCTCTAGGGGGATAGTCTTTGTTAATCTTTGTTTTGTTCATTTTTCTCCAGACATATCATTGTGTCTTTCCATGATACAAGGATGGATATGATCCAATGCTAGAAAATTTTATTTCTTTCTGATTTGAAATTCTCTCTTTTCAATATGTTCTCTGCTTGTTCCACGCTCACGCATTAGTGTAATGAGTGATAAAACCATTGTTTATAAATTTGGATAGAATTATTATTTGAGCAAAAAATAGATGAGTACCACCTCTTAAAAAACATACAAGGTATCTCTAAATATTTGCGAGAATACCCCATGAGGTTGTCTCTTCTCCTTGGTAGGAAAATAGATTAACACAATCATGATGTCTCTCTGGTATTTCTTAAGTCTTGTATAAGACTTCTTAGAGACCTCAACCCTACATTAATTTCAATCTTTATGTTTGTTAGTTCTGGGTTGGGGTTTAGTGTGTCTTCATGTGGTGATGTTGGGTTCTGGTTTTCTCTAGGCTCCATGTCAGTTATGTATGCTACAATTTAATAAAGGGAAAATTAAATTTATTTATTTATTATAATTTAAACAAATTATGAAATAAAAAAGAAAACAAATTCAACCAAAATACTTACATGGAACCAATTAATGACCATGTCAGTAGAATCTACCAGTGATTTTTCAATCTCTCCTCAATTTTCACTCGTAAATTTTCTCAATAAATTATAAAACACATGGCAGGGCATGTTGGTGAAATGGACCGAACACGAGATTTCAAAAAAAATTGCCAACAAGAACGCGCACACATTCCTAGAGCACGTGTGCGTTCTCAGAAACACACACTCATTCTCAGGAACGTGCACACATTCTCTGGAACACACAATGATGCATTCTTAGGAACATGCACAAGTTCTCGGGAATGCACACTTATTCTCATGAAATGCCTATGGCATTAATTTGGCAGCCTCAGTACTCGCTCGAGGAATGTCGAAGAAGGATTCTCATGAACGTGTATGCATTTCTTAGAACACAAGCATGTTCCTAGCCACCCCATTTCCACTTTTTTTCACCATCACCTTCGTATGAGAAGCAATACATACAATGGTTGAAGCAAGTACCAGCACAACATATCAATAAACATCCCTCCATTATTTACATAATCAATTCAACAAGTCACATAGCTATACAAGCAGTCCCTTGAATTTGTGTGCAAGTTTCTCAAATCTCGCATGTGCACATCACATAAGACAACACAATTGAATCTGCACAACTTGCGTGGTCTGCGCGACTGTCTTCACAACAACCTGCACAGATGCGGAAACAACACATTAATGCATTTGGTCGGGCCTCAACCACTTCCAGATTGAGGTGTACCTTGACAAGACACTCAAATCGGTCTGAAATCTAGCCTTGGGGCTATGGAAAGGATGGGTGGTACTTCCAAAAGAGCCTCGATTCACACTAGAAGCAAGTTATGTAATAGCTTGTATTGGTGCTATAAATACATGCTTGGGGGATGCAAGCAAACAAGGAATTCATTAGTATTGTTATGCTACTCATTTCCCTTTGGAGAAGCCATTTATTCTCTTAAGAGCTACTTGAGAATTCATAACAAGTGTTATGCTCTTCACCTCTTGAGGAGTTTAACAAATAAGTTTTTCACCATTGTTACTCCATTGTTAGGAGAGTAGAACTCTATTGTGGGGGAGTCAAGAGCCCTCCCAAGGAGAAAGAGGGGATTCATAAATCCCCATACTTCTCCTAGGTGTTACTAATTCGAAGACCAATCCTATTGGTAGCTATTCGTTGTATCATTTTCATGTTTTCATTTGAGTTATATGCATGCTTAATTTGGTTTTATTTTCTTTTTATTTGTTTTTCTATTTTCTCTTTGGTTGTTTCACTAATCAACTAACCAACTTCTGTGTTGTCTTGTTGGCCTAACTAGATAGTTAAGTGCATTTTTTTTGCTCACCCAAGTGGCAAAACAAGCACAACACCCATGTAATAGTGTCAAAGGATTTTTCTAAAATCATCAAAGTAAGAAAAAATATTTTATTTTTTGTTATGACAATTTTCAACAATAATATTAAAAGTAAAAATATTGTTAGCTAGTTTTCTGGATGAATATTGTGTAGGAAAACTCCTACACACTCTTTATCTAGATAATTATCTAACATTATGAGTAATTGTGGAAACCTACATACTCAAGTAAGAATATTGTCAATTGTCGAGTGTTTTCCCCTAAACCTAGCTTGGCCTTTAGCTCATTTTTTTTTTTTTTTTTGGAAATTTAGTCACTCATTAATTTTCTTTTCTAAAATAATTGCAAAAAACGCCAATGAAGGGAAAATCACAATAGTTATAAAGTTAGAATGAGTGGTTTTGACCCATCTCTACAGATAGATATTAAATAAATACACCCTACCTTATCCTCCTTTTAAAAGGTGGTCTTTTGACCATTGATAATAAGTTTATGATCGAGTACTTATTGTATAAGATAACTAAATTCAAATGATTATTTAAAAAAAATAATAATAACATTTTTAATTCTTTAATTTTATTTCCATTTTTTTTCTTTTCAATATGTCTTTTTTTTTAAATAATAATAACAAAATTTTTGAAGGAAGTTGAGGGACGATTATTTTTTTAATAATTAAAATGGTTGTGTGTGGGTGAGTGTGTTTTCCTTGGGTTTTTTCCCTCTATCTCTTGTTTTTACTATTTTATTTTAATTATTTTTCTTTTTTTTTCATTCAATTTTTTCTTATGATTTTATTTGCAACAATGTTGGATTTTAGGTCACAATTTTAAGCTTGAAAAAAAGGTGCTACTAGTAACTTCTCTTTTCGATTCAAGGATTGGCTTTAAGATTCAAGGTTCTAGTTGTACCTATTTTTAAGGCCATGATTTGAAACAAGTTGCAATTTTAAATATGAAAAAGAAAAAAATACTACTTGTAACACCACTTTTCTATTCTTATGTTGATTTTAAGATTTTGGTTGGAATGCTACTAGTTGTTAAGGCCATAAGTGTAGAGAAGTTGTAATTTTAACCCAAAAAATAATGGGTGCTACTAGTTACACCAATTTTCAATCCATGGGTTGGTTTAAATTCCTTGTTAGCAACATTGTGGACCAACAATGAAAAAGTTTGTAATTTTAACACCCACCCCCCCAAAAAAGGGCACTATTGATAATACCACTTTTTAAAATAGGCATAAAAATAACCACTAAATGCGCTCTCTAAGAAAAAAATGAACTGTTGAAGGTTCTAATTAAGTAGGTAACTATGTTTTGATAACAAGCTACAATAGTCAATGGGAACCCAATGGGACTCAGTGGAACCTCAATTAAACTAGAATCGAGAGGCCTCAAGGTGAACTCCACATTGGAACAACCTTTCAAACAAATTAAACTAACCCAGTAAGCTTCTAAACTAGGAATATACACAAGACATATTATATGTTTACATCATAGGGTCATTACACTTATCCCCAAAGGCTCAACATTCATTCAATAAGGGTATTGCAAGTGTGGTAATTTTTTTGAGTTCATATGCTTTATTTTGGTTATATGTGTCAAAAATTAACATATTGTTTTTTCTTTTAATGGTAACATACATGTTTCTCCTAACTTGTAGACTAAAGGGTTTGTATTTTAAATTATAATTCCTAGAATAGAATTGTTTCTCAACTTTGTTTAAAAGGTCCAAACCTCAAACTAGAAAAATAGAGAAAATTAATATTTGTACCAATATTATGAAGAACACTTACTCAATTTCCAACACCATAATTGAATTTCCATAATATTTTATTTTGCATAGAGAAGAGGGTCTTCATATCTCTTATTACAAGTTTGAATACTTGTTCTAATTATAACTAAAATCAATTCCAAGAAACTTGTAAAAAAAAAATTATTTTTAATTTACTTTATTAAATATAATAATTATATCTCTATAACTATTAGTATTACTTTTGTTTTATTTATATTAATTTTCATTTTAAAATAATTACAAAATTTATTTAGAGTATCAATACGTCTTTGCACGCCATCCTTGTACTTACTAATAACACAATATTCTCTTCATAAATTAACAATAATAAAGGGTAACATATGATGTTTATTCTTCTTTTTTCATTTTCAATGATCAAATATTTTATAAACAAGCTAAATATATTTAAAATAATATAAATTTATAATGTATTAAAAAAAATGTTTGTAAACTAAGTGGAAAGGAAAAAATTGTAACATGAAAATAATAAAATATATATTTAAAAAAAAAATTAATTTTTTTTAAAATTCATATTTCCTTAATTTATACTAATAAATTTTTAAATTCATATCCTTAAAATAAATATAACATTATTATATAATAAATTTAAAAAAAAATTATAAGCATTAAATTATATTTATAAATATAAAAAAAATTATAAAAAAAATTAATTTTATATTTCTTCCCTTTCTTTTTTAAATCTCAATCACACCCTTTTGGTAAAGGATATACACTAGCATTTGCAAATGAGTTTTCAAAATCCCATAACAAGTTATTTGTTATATTTAATTTTTTTTTATAAATATTTATGATTATTTAAATTTATGTGATTTACATTATTTAAATGTAAATATGAAATTTTATAATAAATTCTTTGTTATATTTAATTTTTTCATAAATGATTATTTAAATTTATGTGACATATTTAATTTTTTCATAAATGATTATTTAATTTTATGTGATTTATATTATTTATGTATAAATATAAGATCCCATGATCATTAAAGGTGGTAATGTGTTATTTAATTAGATTAAGAGTTTTTCCATTATAATTATAATTTATTATTTTTAAATTATTATTTTTTTAAATAATTTTAATTCTTTTAATTCTTATTTTTAAATAAAAAATTAAATTATAATTTGAATATTTTTTAATTTAAATATAAAAAATTAAAATTAAATGTTATTTTAAAATATATAATTACAAGAGATAGAACTTTTAATTTACAAATATTATTTAAAATTAACGAGTTCACATCTATGATTTTTTAGGTATATGGTTTTTTTTAGGGTTTTAATGATGCAAAGTCTTTCTTGATTGGTCTTATAAAAGTTGCAACATGCATTTAATTACGCATGTGTATGTGAGAGCTTGGTCAAACGAAGTTTTAAAGCAAGTGCCTTTTATATTTAATAATAATATTCTAAATTTGTAAAATAAATTATAAATAATTTTCCACCGTAAATGATTTAAAAATCCTTTTATTCCTGACATCAATTGTGTAAGTCTTTGCCTCCATCATAAATGGAAGGGTGTAATTATATAAGTAAATGGAAGTGTGTAATGATATGTAAGTGTGGGCTACTCTTACCGCCTGATAAGAAAGAGTAAAACCAAATAAAAATAAATCGTGTTCGACATAAAAAGATAATCGACCCGTGATTTGGGTGGAGTCTAATATAATATGTGTTGTGGAATACGGATAAAACCAAAAAGAAAGGAATATTTTTTTTGGAATAGAATCGTCTTTTCTGACGTGGGGTGTGTCACTTAATATGTGGTCGGTTGTATGGGGCACGACTGGGGTATGCATTTCGTGACCCATTAGAACTCTGCCCGTTTCATTGCATTGCATTGCAGTTTTGTTTACCTTGATTGGCAAGTATTGAGAGATAGATTTGATGTACTAGTTTGTTAGATAGCAGGCGGGAGTATTTTTTTGAAAACCTGCAATTAATGGCGGGCGACTATGGCGGTGGTGTTTTTGGCGATGGTTCTGGAGGATTTGTCTGGTTGTCGCCTTTAGCACAAGGCTAGTTTAGGGGGTTTCCTCAGTGGGAGGTTGTTGGAATACTCTGCTACTATCTACTACTGTCGATGGAGGTTTGGCGGAGGGCTACTTTGGAAGATTGGACACTTTAACTAGCAAACCGCTTTGTCACTTCTATTTTTACTAGGGTTGACAGAGGCTTTATGAGCCTGTCCCTTCAGTCAATGTTTTTTTTGTTTACCTAACTACCGTTTTTAAAGCTTTTACAGAGCATGGTGTAATGTCATCGCTTCTTTCTTCGAGGGGGCCTTAGTGGAGGCTAGGTGGCGTGCGTATTTTTATGCTTGAAGCTTCCATGACGGAAGTTGTCATCAACGCACTTATGAGTGCCACTAATGAGGAAGCTTGGAGGCAAGCTGGCTTGTTTAACCCGCCGAGAGTGATTAATAACTCTACAGTAATGTCAGCCTCGAAGTAATTATCCTCGGACCCTGCGCATACTTCGGTAACGTCTTGGCAAAAGGATAGGGTGTTGTTCCAAATGCAGAGTTTGTAGTTGGCAGTCTTGCGCATTCTCCCTCCCTGCGAGCGGAAACTTCTCGAGGTGTTAGGAAGGCTAACGATGGTGCTCTCCCATCTCGTGGTGGTGGCATGCCTCTGTGACAAAGTTTGCACCACGGAGAAAAGCTGGTACAAAGTCTTGGATTCCAAACAAGACTCGACGCAAAATGGTACTTGGGAACGACCTGGGTTTGGACGAGGCGGTAAACCTAGCTCTTACAGCTTTGGTGGGTCGTTTATCTTATCGCTCGAGATGTTCTACTTCTCTTATTGGCTCGG
>JZKD02S1776861.1:15341-30193 GCA_000966675.3 Picea glauca
TATAGTTAAGTAATCATTCTTTTAAGTTCTTGGAATTCCTCCTACACATTTCCGATCGCTCCTTTCACATGACACAAAACAAGCAAGATGCCAATGATTTGATAAGAGACGTAACCTTAGCCATGGAAAATGTACATTGTTTTAATGGAGAGGGAATTAATGATGTTTGTAGATTAATTTAATAAGTTAATAGTTGGTTGTAGAATTCAGCTCAATGCATAGCCAAGGGAAAGGAGTAAATATGGTCAACGTTCCACACGTGCAACTCTGAGGAGATGAGGATGTAGTGCTCGGCTAAGTACAATTTGTACAGCCTTATGGCACTAAAAACAAACTATGGGCAGCTTCCAGAGATTTTACAAGGTAGCATATGACGTCCTAGAAAATACATGGATAGCATACGACCGTGGGAAAGAAACTCAAACTGTGTATGGCAATGGAGAAAACAACCATTGTTCTATATGCTTTGATAATCATCGAATTTGCCAACAAAATTAGAAACTCAACTAAAATAATGCAACAACTAGTTTCTAATGGCCATTCATTTCAAAATTCAACAAGAATAGGCGATTACAAAGTTGTTGTCTATCACATAATGTTCATGGAAAATGAATTTTTGAGAAAATATGATGTAATATAGTGAAATTTCTTCATCATAGACATCAATCCAATCATTAGCACCATTTAAACACAAAGAAAGACAAATACCTCGAGCATGACAATTAACACAACCGTAGAGAAATTCCATCACACAAAGACACTGAATTTTACCTAGGGAAAAAACCTCAGAATCAAATGGTTGCTCAATTTTCATTTCGACAAACTCAAGTTACAAAGTAGCACATGGCTCTATAGCCATTTAACAATCTACACAGCTCCCCTTGCTTTTCAATCTCTCATCATGGCCAAAAAGACCCTTTGAGAGTAAGTTACAAGGAGATATAAGAGAGTTGGGAGGTAATGGGAAGGCCAAGAGACTAACCTTTAAGTTCTCATTCCTCTTTCTTGTTTCCTCTCCTATTTTCATTTTTCTTCTTTATTTAATTATTTGTTTTTCCTTCTTTTGTCTCGATTAATTTTTAACTCTTGCATTGTATTTTATTATTTTTCTGGCCTCATTAATTGTCGAATTGCACTTAGGTACTGATTCTTACAACCATTTTCTTGTGTTGAGGTCCATTTCAAATAAAAATATAAACAATTTCAAGAAAAAATGTAATGTTCCTGAGCCAATTTTTTGCTCGGGACACTAACTATTTGCTATGTTTGTTTATGTATGTGCAGGTGTACTCATGAAGATGCACACTATGGATTTACTTAATGTTGATTGAGCAATAGATCTGAAGCATATAATCATAAACAAGACAAGATATATAAAAAACACCAGTAGAGAACCAATAATGTCAGATCTGGCCTTTATTTAGATAGTAGGGAGATCACGTATACAAGAGCTCTGCAGATATAGAAGAAAGCCCCAATAATATCAAAATGGGTTGCCAACCAATACAATAATAAGCAATACAAAGATAAGTGTCTCCCAAAGGCTGTATGAGAAGAGATCCAAGCCTCCAAAGGCCACCAGCAAACAAGTTAAGACTAAAGATAAGAAGACCTCATCAATACTCTGCAAAACCCCTCCAACTGGCTGAGTTGTTCCCTACTCTGGGTGTTGATAAACCCTCAAGTTTTGGCCCTGATTTTCTGAGCTCCAAGTCCCTCCAAACTCTCCCGGAATGTAGATCGGGCTAATAGAATCCACCGGGCCAAGTCTCAAGCTGAACTGAGAATTTCTGCTCCTCCAACTGGGAAAACCCTCAACAGGTTTGCGCCCTCTTGGTTTGACTAAGTCAAGGAGAATTCGTTCTCCCTTTTAGAAGCCTCCAAATGCCACCAAAATCTTCCATATTGAAGATCAGGCCAATGCTAACAAGATGATGAAGTCTCAAGTCCATCTATGAAGATATGAGCCAGAAAACACTGATAACCTCTTTCTGCAATGTGCCCCTCTCTTCTCCAATTCATGCCAAGCTCCCAAAAATAAACTCTAAGGATAATCTCCTTTTGAATAGACCAAGAATGATGCTAGGGACTCTACGAAGAAAACCTGGGTACTCCTTTTCCAAAAATCCTTGTCCTTCCTCTAGATCGAATCAATCTCCTCATGGTAGTGCGCCCCCCTAGTTGGAAACCCCCTAGGTTGTTCCCTAGCTTGGAATCTGCCTATAGAACAAACCCTGCAACACTATAGAATGGTGTGGGAGGATTATTTCACCTCCGGGACCAAGCCTGGATCAAGAAAGGTGGGATCTTTAACCACCGAGTTGATCTCTAGGTTTTAGACTCAAGACCCTCAAAATTGCTTGTACTCAAGAGCTCCAATGCAAACAAGATAATAATCCAGCATCAATTAGGAGTGCGCCCAGCCCTTTCCTTTATAGCTCCAGTCTATTCATCTGTTGAGTTAGTTAACCCCTAGGGTTAACTCTTAACCTTAACTCGCTTTTTCTTTTCTTTCATTGAGTTATCCTTTTCCACACAAAGTCAACTTAATGATAGAATGTTATGTCTTCTAGTTGACTTTGTCCCCAATATGCCTGAGACTATAGTATAGTGGAGATAGCTAGACTATTGAGTCTCTCCAAACCTCTTCATCAAGAGGTGGGGGACATTACAGTCTCCCCTGCTAGAAATTTCTTGCCCACGAGCAATTCTGGACCTATCTCCTGGATCAACAGTTCCCCTTCCCAAGTGGCATCCTCTATAGGTAGGTTCTTCCACTTAACTAGATACTCTCTGATGCTTCTTTTCATCAACTTCTTCTCCCTCACCTCGAGTATCTCCTCTGGTATCAGTACCAACTTCCCTTCTTCATCCATAGGTGGTAATTCCTCGATATGAGTGATATGCTTGTTGATGGTCCTCTTCAAACACAAAACATGGAAGACATTGTGTATTTTGCTGCCTTGTGGTAGATCTAACTCATATGCCATGACCCCTACCCTCCTGTTGACTATGTATGGACCGAAGAAACGAGGTTCGAGCTTCTTTGCGCCACTTCTCTTAATGGATGCTTGCCTGTATGGTTGAAGCCTCAAATAAACCAATTCGTCGACCTCAAAGGTGCACTCAACCCTGTGTTTGTCTACCTGTACCTTATGTTGATTATGTGCCCTTTGCAGGTGGTACTTTAATTCCCTGAGTATGTCCTGACTCTACTGAATCCAATCCTGAACCATGGGAGCCTTATTGTCACCAAAGGCATTCTCTACAAATGAGAGAGGTTCATAGTTGTATAAGGCCCTAAATGGTGGCATACCAATGGACATATGATGAGTGGTGTTGTAACAATACTCCCCAAGTGAAGCCATTTAACCCATGCTTTATGTTGCCCTGCCACATAATTCCCGAGGTAGCCTTCAACCCATTTGTTGGCTATCTCTATATGGCCATCCGTCTGAGGGTGATAACTGGTACTAGGTGTTAAGGTCGTACCTATCAACCTGAAGAGCTCCTACCAAAACGTGCTCATGAACCTGTTGTCCCTGTCACTCACTATGGTTTTGGGCAAACCATGCAATTTGAAAACTTCCCTAAAGAATAGGTTTGCAACCCGTGTTGCACTGAAATCTGTGGCAATGGAAAAAAAATGTGCAAATTTCGTCAACCTGTCTACTACCATGAAAATGCAGTCTTTGCCCTGAAACTTGGGCAACCTTGTGATGAAATCCATAGATATGCTTTCCCATTTGTGCTCCGGAATGGTAAGTGGTTGTAGTAATCATGTTGGGTGAGTGTGTTCATCTTTGTTGGCTTGGCAAGTGTTGCACTCCTTGATGTGGCTCATCACATCTTCCTTTAAACCCTTCCAAGCAAACCTCTCCCAGACTTGTCTGTATGTCTTGATGAATCCTTGATGCCTTGCTACTGGTGAATCATGGCATGCTTGTAACACCTTGACCTTAAAGCCTGATTTAGGAACCAAGAAAATTCAGCCCTTGTAGTAAATGATATCATCCATGATTATGAAATTGTCATCTTGCACTTGTCCATCCATTACTTCACAAGCAAATTTGTTCTTTGAATATTCCACCAATAGGTGGGCCTTCCAATCTACTGAGATATTGGTCATGGCATAAATTGATGGTCTTCTGGATAAGGCGTCTTCTACCATGTTATTTTACCCTTTGACAAATTCTATGTCAAAGTCATAAGCCTGGATTTTTCTCACCCACTTCTGTTGCCTTTCATTCAAGTCCTTTTGATCTTGGAAGTACTTGAGGTTGTCGTGATCTGTCCTCACGGTGAATTTTGCCCCAACTAAATACTGCTTGAACTTAGCCAATGCATGCATGATGGCTAGCATCTCTTTGTCATAGATGGTGTAGAGGATCTCAGGACCTCTCAATTTTCGGCTTTCATAGACAATAGGATGCATGTTCTGCATAAGTATTGATCCAATGCTTTCCCCATAGGCATCACACTCTACTATGAAGATTGTGTGAAATATGGTAAGGCCAATACTGGGCATGAACTCATCACTTTCTTCATTTTTTCAAAGGTAGATTGTGCTTCTGGACTCCACTTGAATGCCCCTTTCTTGGTCAAATCGGTCAAAGGTGTGCAAAGTTGAGAAAAACCTTTGACAAATCTTCTGTAATAGCAACATATGCCCCAAAACCCTTTAATTATGTGAGTGTCCTAGGTGTGGTCCAGTCAAGTATAGCTTGTATTTTTTCTTGGTGTACCTGTACCCCCTTCACTCCAATGATGTGTCCTAGGTAAAGGACCTTTGTCATCCCAAATTCACATTTGGATTCCTTAACATATAAATATTTCTCCTCCATGATGGCTAAAATTTGTTCCACATGTTGAAGGTGCTCCTCCCAAGTTTTGCTATAGATCAATAAATCATCAAAGAAGACTAATAAGAACTTCCTCAGTTTCTTGTTGAACAAATGATTCATGCATGACTGGAAGGTGGTTGGCGCAGTAGTCAACCCAAAAGGTATGACTAGAAACTCATAGTGTCCATAGTGACACCGAAAAGCAGTCTTGGAGATATCTTGCTCCCTCATTTTTATCTGATGATAGCCGGAGCGCAGGTCAATCTTTATGAAATATACCGCCCCATGGAGCTCATCCAATAGCTCATCAATTTGGGAGATGGGGTATCTATTTTTTATTGTTTTCTTATTTAAATCCTTGTAGTCAATACGCATGCGCATTGTCCCATCTTTCTTTTTCACCAATACCACCGAAGATGCAAAGGGACTAGAACTTGGCCTGATGTAGCCCATATCCAACAACTCTTTGATTTCCTTTTCAATTTCGTCTTTATATTTATTTGGGTGTTTGTAGGGAGTGGTGATGACAGGTTTCGCACCCTCCTCCAACTCTACGATGTGCTCAAATCCCCTATCTGGCGGTGCCCTTGGTGGTATAGGTTCAAAGACCTTGTTGTGCTTATCCATTATTTTCTTAATCTCTGTTGAGTAGTATGTTTCTCCCTTCTTGTCTGCTCTAACTAATATTTTACATTATGTTGCATAAATGATGTCTTCCCTCCTGAAGATGGCCTCCATGCATTTGGTTGTCACCACTCTCGGTGTGTTTCCTATCATACCCCTGAGAACCACCTTTTTCCCATCCTCTACTGTGAAAGGCATTTCCATGGTTTCGTAATTTGTGGTGATTGGCCCCAATGTGCTAAGCCACTATACTCCAAGGATGATGTTGGTGTCTGGAAGGTCCATGACATAGAAATCATGTGCTAAATCATGTCTACCCAAGGTAAGTTTCATTCCCAGAATGTACTTGTCACAAGGCATGGTGCGCCTCCCTGCTACCTCCACATGAAATCCTTCAAACTCCACTGTTAGTATATGTCTTCTTTGGAGTAGGGATGAGTCAATGAAGTTGTGTGAGGCTCCTCCATCAATGAGAACTGAGACCTTCTGCCCTTGTAGCACCCCTCTCATCCTGAAAGTGTTGAACTTAGGTACCTCACTAATGGATGCAAGTGTCACCTTCTTGTCTATTGTAAGGTCATGACTTGCATCCTTCTCTTCTGCCTGTCCTTGGTTTTCGGTCTCCATGTTCTGTAAGTGGATGAAATCTTCATCCTCCTCATCATTTGAAATCACCTCAATGTAGTGGGATTTTGCCTTACCCATGCATTTGTGTGTTGGGTCCCATTGTTCCTTGCAGGTGAAGCACAACTACTTCCTCCTCAATTCTCTCCTAGTGGGCTCATCCATCCTACCCCTTCCTCGGTCAAACCCCATTGGGTCTCTCCCTCCTTGGTTCATAGGAGGTCTTTGGTCTCTACCCCCTTGATTAGGAGGTCTAGGGGTGAATCTCGTCTTTGTTGTCGATCCTAGGTCCCTGGTCTTCCAAATGGAATCATGCAAGTTGGTAGACTTAAAATCCTTGACCCAACCTCTCAAGGGTTCCATCAACCCTTCTATGAAGAGCATCATAAGTCTTGCTTGAGACACATCCTGTACCATCACTGCTAGCCTCTGGAACTCTTCTATGTAAACCTCCAGTGGCCTTGTCTGTCTGAGCTGTGTGAGCTCCCTAAAAGGTATCTCTAGGTCCCCCTAGTCAAACCTATCAATGCACCTATGTGTGAACTCTGTATAAGACATAATATGATTGTATCCCTGTGTGGTCAATCCATGGTACCACCAATCATGAGCCTTTCCATCCAAGTACATTATGGAAAAATTGATGGCATCCATCTCCCTCATGGGGTTAAGCTGTAGGTAGGTATCCAGCTTCTGCACCCATGCTTGTGCAGTCACCTTAGCAGATCCATCAAAATAAGGAATTTATATATTGTCCACTCTGCGCTCCAATTCATAGTTGGGCCTTTGATACTATTTAGGCTTACCCTGAAACTTGATTCCACAATACTGGTCCAACGTGACTTGCCTTTGGAACCCTGCACTTAAAGCATGATATTCCCTGACATATTGCTCAAAATTGCCCTCAATCTCATCCTCATAGTTGTGTTGTGGTTGATTATCCAAGAATGTAGGTAGATAGGGTCTAGGGGTGGTCCTACTGTGTGTTTGCCCCTGGGATGCACCACCTCCATAGCTTTGTCCCTCAATGTGATAATGGGGGCTATGCTCCTGTTGAAGACTAGTCCCTCCATGAGATCTGCTAGCATCTCTGTTGGCATAAACCTTCAGACCCTTCCCTGCATGAGTCATCTGCATCAGGAGTTGCACCAATCTCTCCTGGATGTCATTCACTCTTTTCAGAGTCTCTGTCATTTCCATCTGTCCCCTGCGCACTGCTTCCTGGTTTTCTTGTAGATGATGCACAAGGGTGCTCTGTGTCATGTTTATGGAGTGTTGTAGCTCCTTGGCGAAACCTGCCAGAATCTGTGGCTCATTGTCCTCACCTGATCCCTCCATTTTTGCCTCTGTCTCACATGTCTTCTTCCTGTGTCTACCCATGTAAATGCCACTGAACTTCTGCATGCACTAATCCCCACAATATGGGAGGATCAACGCTATGATACCACTATAATGTTCCTGAGCCAATTTTTTGCTCGGGACACTAGCTATTTATTGTTTGCTATGTTTGTTTATGTATTTGCAGGTGTACTCATGAAGATGCACATTATGGATTTACTTAATGTCGATTGAGCAATAGATCTAAAACATATAATCATAAAGAAGATAAGATATATAAAGAACACCAGTAGAGAACCAATAATGTCATATCTGACCTTTATTTAGATAGTAGGGAGATCCTGTATACAAGAGATCCGCAGATCTGGAAGAAAGCTTCAATAATATCAAAATGGGTTGCCATCCAATACAATAATAAGCAATACAAAGCTAAGTGCCTCCCAAAGGCTATATGAGAAGAGATCCAAGCCTTCAAAGGCCACCAACAAGCAAGCTAAGACTAAAGATAAGAAGACCTTATCAATACTCTACAAAACCCCTCCAACTGGCTGAGTTGCGCCTTGCTCTGGATGCTGATAACCCTCAAGTTTCGGCCCTCCCTTTTCTGAGATCCAAATCCCTCCAAACTCTCCCGGAATGTAGATCGGGCTAATAGAATCCACCGGGCCAAGTCTCAAGATGAACTGAGAAGTTCTACTCCTCCAACTAGGCAAACCCTCAACTGGTCTGCGCCCTCCTAGTTTAACTAAGTCAAGGAGAATTCATTCTCCCTTCTAGGAGCCTCCAAATGCCACCAAAATCTCCTAGATTGTAGATCGGGCCAATGCTAACAAGATGATGAAGTCTAAAGTCGATCTATGAAGATATGAGCCAGAAAACATTGATAACCTCTTTCTACAATGTGCCCCTCTCTTCTCCAATTCGTGCCAAGCTCCCAGAAATAAAATGTATGGATAATCTCCTATGGAATAGACCAAGAATGATGCCAAGGACTCTACGAAGAAAACCTAGGTACTCCTTTTCCAAATATCCTTCTCCTTCCTCCAGATCGAATCAATCTCCTCAAGGTAGTGCGCCCCCCTAGTTGGAAACCCCCTAGGTTGCGCCCTAGTCTGGAATCTGCCTGTAGAACAAACCTTGCAACACTGTAGAATGGTGTGGGAGGAGTATTTCACCTCCGGGACCAAGCTTGGATCAAGAAAGGTGGGATCTTTCACCACCGAGTTGATCTCTAGGGTTTTAGACTCAAAACCCTCAAAATTGCTTGTGCTCAAGAGCTCCAATGCAAATAAGATAATAAATCAACATTAATTAGGAGTGTGCCCTGCCCTTTCCTTTATAGCTCTAGTTTATCCATCTGTTGAGTTAGTTAACCCCTAGGGTTAACTCTTAACCTTAACTCACCTTTTCTTTTCTTTCATTGAGATATCCTTTTCCACACAAAGTCAACTTAATAATATAATGTTATGTCTTCTGGTTGACTTTGTTCCCAATATGCCTGAGACTATAGTCTAGTGGGGATAGCTAGACTACCGAGTCTCTCCAAACCTCTTCATCAAGAGGTGGGGGACATTACAAAAAATAATTGAATGCCTTATTTATAATACATAATTTTTTCTATGTTTAAAATATTAGTATATATTGAGCTAATTTAAAAGTTATTTGTTTTACTCTCTATCATCATTATTTTTCTGATTTTTTATTTTTGGGGTCGAAGGCATGTTGTCGAGGATGGTGCCCAGGATAAATTGGATTCTACAAAAGCTCAAGGCTTTGTCAATAGTATACTCATTAAGAGCTCAACATGAGATTTGCAGGAAATGAATTTGGATAGAGAGGATAACACTCATGTCGACTACTTGAGCTAGACCTAATTGACATTTTAATCTTAGACTTATCAAGTATAAGGAGATATTATTTTGGAGAAGACGAAGGATCCCAAAAGGTTTTCCTTAAAAAACAACAAGGACGTGAACAAAAAATAAAATAACACCCATCTAGATTCATCTTAATCTTGTACTTATCAAGTATTAAAAGAGATCAAATTCTTAAAAGTGCAAGAAATTAAATCCATAAAAATGCAAACATTTTTCAAACTTGTATAGTTTTACACTCTAAAAAATATATACATTTTTAGATATCTAATACTTCCCGACTCTTAATAAATCCATAACTAAAATGAATATAAATTGATATTTTTTTTTCATTTAAATACCCCGTAACATAAAACCTTTCAATAATTAATTAAAAAATAATTAATTAAAAAAAATTATTTGACTTTAATGGTTTTTCATTTTAACAAAAATATTAAAATTTTATTGGGAACATTGGCCCAATGCTCCATAACAATTATTTTATGTTTAATTAATTATAAAATATTAATAATATAACCTAAACTTATAATTTTGATGTATAAGTTTTTTTTCCCATGAAATTTTTTCTCGAATTTATGATTGGTATAAATTCATTTACAATAAAAAACGCAGCCGCAAGCTGAGTAAGTTTGAACAGTGCATTTGCCAGGATAGGACTGGTATTTTCAATCGTATACCGAGCTTACAATAGGCCTGGTCTTTTCAATCAAATACCGTGCTTACAAGGGGAGAAAATCGGCCACTAAAAACATGAAAACAGCCCGGAAGGTGGAGCAAAAGGATGGCCGATCACAGTCTAAACCCGGTCCACTCCTTTTCACGACTATCGCTTATGCAATAATCCTGAGTTCTATCCCGAGAGATCAAAACCCAATCAAAAATAAATAACAAAACACGGATTACAATGCTGTCATCAAGCAATCCAGAGAGGCCATTATAATTCGATGATGTTGATCGAGGATATAGAGCTCTCCTGTCCTCTATCATAGTGGAAGATGGAGAGTCTTCCAACCACTTCGCTAAGATCCCGCTTGGAGAGGGCATCCGCCTCGATATTATGTGATATGGGGATATGGCATAAGTTGATATCAGAGAAGAGTTTGGACAACTGTTGCGTTTTTTGCTTCCAGCCTTCAATGTGAATGGATTGAAGATTGCATATTCGATTGATCCAGTCGATGATTACTCTCGAGTCTCCGAGAACAAGGAGGTGGTTTAATGACCAAAGGGAAGCAAGGGTGAGAGAAGCCCATAAGCCCATGAGCTCAACTTTGGTGTTTGTACCCTCACCGCAGTTAATAAACCACTTTGTGATCCTCGACGGGTGAGACTTGAAGGTGCCTCTAGACCCACAGCATAATCCAGAGGATCGGGCCGCGCCGTCAAAACACACCAGGGTATGGCCTTCAGGAAAAATAAAATCCACAGCTTTGTGAGGGAGAGCCTTAACAGTAGACGGTTGCCAATGAAAGGTAGCCGAAGTTCTGTGGAAAACCGCAGAGGAGGAAGGTGGAGTATCCTCAAATAAGGCCTTGTTGCGTTCTGTCCAGATTTGCCAGCAAACCAAGGCAGCCAGTGTAAGCGGCGCTGCTTTTTCCGAGTACCAGGATGAGAAGCAATCTGCAGTGGTGGCGCCGGTCCAGGTAAAGGGAAGAGAGAAATGTTGTAATAATTTGTTCCAGACTTCTTTTGTAAAAGTACAATGAATCAATAAGTGATGAATATCCTCAGATGCTCGGCGGCAGAGATAGCAAAATCCTGGACCATGCCAGCCTTTCTTACGTAGCACCTCCCAGGTGAGAGCTTTCTCATTTGCACAAAGCCAGATAAAAAGTATGAGTTTAAGGGGGATCGACCATTTCCACATCTGGAAGAGCCACGGTGGTAAAGCAACGACATCCTGAGTTGGAAGAAGGGTCGCGTAAATGTTTTTAACTGTGACTCTGCCAGTGGCATCACCCCCGGCCCAGATGAGGGCGTCCTGCGCATTGTTGAGGGAGAAACCAACTTGTCTTAAGGCTGCTGAGAAAGAATCCCATTCCCGGGCCATCGATCCAAAAAGGGGAAAGTCCCTACTGTGTAGCCAACGATCCGAGAAAGGAGAAATGTGGGTCTCCACCTTCACCTGTGCAAGAGAATAGAAATTGAAGGAACCTAGCTGTGATCTGAGCGGCAGTGATAGGATCGAGCGATCATCCAAGCCAAGTAATTTATCTCTGCCCAAATAGATTTCAGAACCCGATCCAGGCCGCCAACGGAGCCAGTGCAGGATCACCTGGGAGGAAGAAACCAGACCCCTCCATAATGGAGAAGCCCTCTTCTGAAGGAGCTGAGACTTTCTCAGCCAAAGATGAAGTGGTTGGGAGCCCAAATACTTATCCATAATGACTCGGTGCCAAATACTGTCAAGGGTGACAGCTCTCCAGAAGGAACTAGCAAGAAGGGTCGTGTTGAAGATAGAAAGGTTCTTTAATCCCCAACCCCCGGACCTTTTTGGTCTAGAGAGAGTTTGCCAGCTGCAGAGATGAAATCGACGCTTCCCTGCAAGGTCATTCCACAGAAAATTGAAGGAGAGTCTGCGAAGAAGAGTAAGGATCTTGTTGGGAATCCGTTCCAGGGTCATCCAATAAACCGCCAGACTTTCTAACACCGACTTTACCAGTATAAGTCATCCACCCAGGGAAATCCATTTATTACACCAAAATCCTATTCTCCTTTCGAAGATGGCCACTAACTAGCTCCAGTCGTTTGAGGAGAAGGCTCCCGGTTTCAGCTGGTAGCCAAGGTACCTGAAACCCAAGTTCAAGTCAATAAAAGTGTAGGGTATGGAAACTTTGAGGTAAGTGAGTTCGGCCTCGGAAAGGCCCCAAAAGTGTACAGTGGACTTTGCAGGGTTAATGGACAACCCCGAAACAAAATAGAAGTGATGTAAAATGTCCAAAATCACAAGCCACTCAGCTAAATCCACTTTTGACAATAGAAGAATATCATCAAAAAACATGAGGTGTATGATCTTGACGAGATTTGAAACCTTTATACCAGAGATGCGGTTTTCAGAGAAGCTTTTAGTGAGGAGGAGACTAAGGCCTTCCATAATTAAATAAAGAGATAAGGTGAAAGTGGGCAGCCCTAACGGAGTCCCCTTTCGCAATTAAAAAATCTAGTCGCCTCGCCATTTATCAACACTGCGAAGTTTGCACTAGAGACACATGACATTATCCAGTCAGTGAAGTTGACACCGAAACCCACTGAGTGAAGGATTAGTCTCAGAAAATCCCAATCAATGCTGTCAAAAGCCTTTTTGAGGTCTAGCTTCATGATCAACGCCTTTTGATTCTTCTATTTGATGCTGTGGATGCTCTCATGGGCTACACCGATGGCATCTTGAATTCTTCTACCCTTTAAAAACTCGAGATGTTCAACAGAGAGACTGTGTTCCAGAAACGGCTTAATCCGGTTGGAGATAACCTTGGAAATAACCTTGTAGATGAGGTTGCATAGGGAGATTGGTCTGAAGTCATTGAAGGAAATCGAATTGTTTTCCTTTGGAATTAGAACCAGGAAGGTGGAGTTAAGGCTTCTAGAGATTTTACCTTTGATGCGAGAGTCCTCCACCATTTGAAGGAGATTCGAACCAACAAGATCAAAAAAGAAGGTGAAGAATTCTGTCGTCCAGCCATCGGGTCATGGACTCCTCTCCTTTTTGAAGTGTAATAAAATTTTCTTTATCTCCGGCAATGATACAGGTCTGTGGAGTTCGTTGGCTTTAGCATCTGTAACCATATTTTTAAAAAGACTGGCAGTCGTGCATTGTTCAGATAGGTTACGGCTCCTTTTGGCTTTTAGCAGGTGTTCGAAGTGAGAGGCCGCCTCAGCTTTGGTTGTCTCCTGTCCGCGAAGAGTTCCATCACACTCACTCTCAATAGACCAAATAATTTTTTTGTTCCTATTGAGACTGGCCACTCTGTGAAAATAATTTTTATTAGAGTCTCCCCATTTGAGCCATGTCTCACTGCTGCAAAGCCTCCAACATTTTTCTTCTTCCTGTAGAAGGTCTTCTCTATTGCTCTCCAACACCTTTAGAGTAGCGGAATCCTCCAGTGACAGGGTGGCTGTGGATGATTTTAATAAGAAATTTTGTATTTCAGATTCCAGCTTTAGCAAATTGGTCTCCTCCGATGCCTTCTTTTCTTTACTCCAAGCTTTTGTGTGCTCCTTTAGTCTTTTCAGTTTCCAAACAATTCTCAACTTGGGATTTTCTTCTGCCTGGAAACACGGGTCTGTCCAGATGGAATGTACCAGAGCAGAGTATTCCACGAAGGAGAGCCAGTGATGGTTAAATTTTAAGGGAAAAGGTTTGAACCGGAGTGGAAGATTCAGATTGAGGAGGATGGGAGTGTGGTTGGAAAAGAAGGGGAACTCTACCCACGATGTTGGGAAACCATTGGAAGTTAAGAATCCCTCAGAGATTATGAAACGATCAAGTCGTTTGGCTATGGCCTCAGAGCCGCTTCTTCCGTTTCGCCAGGTAGGAACGAGTCTGGCCGGCACAATATCGATGAAATTCATAGTCGTAAAGAGGTCTCTGTAAGATTTCCCACCTGAGCCAGTCAATGGAGCACCTCCCCAGTGTTCATCTGTAGATAGAGTGATGTTGAGATCGCCACCCAGGATGAGATTAGGAATGGAGAGGATTCCGCTGTCTGCAAGATGCGTCCAGAAAGTGGGTCTGTCCTGACAAGGGTCGTACATATTTAAAAGAGCCAGCTCCTGATTAGTAGCAAAACATCTAACTAACAACAGTATGCCTCCACATGTCATGAAGGGCTTTAAATCGAAGAGAACAGGATCCCAGGCCACTAGCAGGCCACCGGAGTTACCAAAATAATTTGCAGCTGCTGAGACCCACAGAGGGCGAAAATGGTGCAAGAAATCTCTAGAAGAATGATCGGCCGCTAGAGTTTCTTGAAGAAAAATCACTTCCGGTTTGGAGTGCTCTAGAAGTCTTCTGAAGGAGGCAGCCTTGAGGGTGCCTCTGATCCCTTGTATGTTCAATGAGAGAACTATCATTACTTGGATCGAGCAATGGCTTTCATAGCTCTAAGGGCCTTTCCATCTTGGGTTGAGACGACCGGAACAGTAAGTTTAGTTGTTGAGCAATCCTTCTTCTTTCTGGCACTTCTCGTTTGTAGGGGAGAGAGTTCAACACCTATACCACGCGACCAAGCAAAAGATTTGTCAAGAGTTCCAGTCTAGTGAGTGGAAGAGGTACCCACTTATGAGGAGGGGTCGATGGGCTCTTTTCCCCGAAAAATAGGTAACTGGGTGACAGAGTCCGGATGGAACTGTGTGGGAGCCGAGGAGCTCAGCGCTGCCAAGAGGGAATCTTCATCTTCTTCTGGCTGCCTATAGCCGGGAAGTAGCACAGAGGGATCTGTCGGATCTGTTAAGCAAGACTGTAGGGTCGACTGCGAAGATGGGGGTGGGGGCGAAGAGGGGGTAAGGTCAGTGGAAATACTTTGGGTGTTTTCAAGAGATGAAGCCATGGGAA
>JZKD02S1776872.1:0-13842 GCA_000966675.3 Picea glauca
GTTTCAGCCATGACACAAAGAGTTTTTCCGGAAATGCATTCATTCTGAACATCAAAAATGAGTCTAATTCTGTCTACAGGAAAACAGAGTACTTTCCTACCTACTGGTACCAGGAGCTCCCTCTACTTTAACTGTAATCTATCTATTCTAATTAAGCAGGGTAACTAACTATATTAACAAAGCAAAGTTCATGCCGATTCTAAGTTATGTTCAAATCAAAAACTGGAAGCCAAACAAACCACACTCATACTCTAAACCCTACAGGCATCAGTTATGCATTCAATACTCAGCAATGTCAAACATAACAGTACGCTGGAACGATTCAGTTGAGGAATAAATGAGCATAACTTTGAATGAGTCAATTCTGAAACTTTAAACTATCGTGTAAGAAAACACTAACACACTACAATGAACTAAAGCTATGACAAAATAAAGCTAAATCTATGATAGAATAAAGCAGCGGCTTGCACCGGTTTGGCGGGCCCAACCAAACGGCACAAATGCTGTAAGTGACAACTAGAGCCGACTATAACATTCTATGCAAACATGGTGTAACTTCACGCTTCATTAACTCATAAGAAAAATACTCAAATCGTATGACAGTCGGGTAACATAACGTAACAACGGTTTTGTATTCAGAAAAATATGTTCATGACATAGCATAATCCAACATAATCCAACCGTCTTTAGGAGTGACCTCCTAGTTATATATATCCTGTCTTCATAACAGTCTTAAAGAAACAATACATAAAACAAACGGATTCTCCTCGATCTGAAAATAGCCTGAAATCAAGTTTTAAAACATACTTCACATCTTCGTGACACGTAGTGTCACGAAGTGTGAACGATGAAGAAATAACGACTCAGCCTTATCATTATGCCTTCAATCATCCTGTGAGTGCTAACTCCAGCTGTCATGCGAATCTCTCTGTCTCCCATTCAGACCATAACGCACATATCTTGAGCAGCTCCATTGGTATCTCCACGGGTACGGGTTGGTACCTGGTACCGACATCCTGTTCCAAAAATAGAAGTGGTACCTAACCCAAGCAACATTAGTCCCAATATCAATTTAAAGCATCAAAGTGCATAAAAATAGCTTGAAATTTATAGATACCTTAAGTAACCCCATTGAATGGTAGGGAGATGTCAATTATGTCAAAACAAGGCCAAAAGGGTGGTACTGGCATATAAATGGAGGTCTATGGAATATAATATAGGCAAAAAAACATGATCAAAACCGGAGACCAACAGGGGTTGTAGGACATAGATGTCTACAACCAGGGGAATGTCAAGGGGATATTATATAACAACAATCACAGTATTCATATATCGTTTTCCAGTGAAATATACTCTACATAGCTATAGATCTTGATCTAACACAGTAAAGAAAATAACAGTATAATAAAGGCAGAGATCAAAGAATTAATCACTCACACACCACAAGATGTAAGTGGTTCACCCTCTCTCTAGGGATACATCCACATAATTGTTCTTATGATATATTAAGATAAATATTACAGTTTTGATCTGTACTCTTGGCCAACAGATCCTCTCTCTCCTTTTGTCTTTCTCTCCCCCCTCCTATGCACCCAACTGCAGGATCTGATATTCTCACCCAACTGAATATCTTACAATACCAAAAGGCTTCAACACTTCTCTCTCATAATACAATGACCTCTCACCCCAACAATAGAGATAAATCAATAATAATATCAAACCCCCCAACCCAGGTCCTCTTGACCTTTATTTATACATTACAATACCTCACTGACAACCTTAGGCTGAAACCTAGGTGTTAAAACCCTAATTACCAAAACCCTAGGTGTCTAAGACCCTAGATAAACTTGATCCAGTTTTTTTGGACTTTGCCAACTTGTCTTTCCTTCCTTCTCATGCGGTTCTCCAAAGCATTCAATGGTGGATTTTTCCACTTCCTGAGTCATCCTCGATCCATATTCCTTGTTGATTTGTCATCCTTGATCTCCTCATCCAATGGATTTCTTTTCCACACTTCACTCCATATTTTCTTCTCTTTTTCTCACTTCGACCCAGTGACAGTCACTGTGTCTCCCGTGAATTTAACTTTTTACCTTTTCTTCCTTGTTCTCCATTTACTTTCATAACCAAGGGCCAAGAGGCCCCCAACACTCACCTGTGACTCATCCCAAGGCACTTCAAATTTTCTCCTTTTGTTTTACTTCGACTTTGGACTACGTAGTGCATCATTTGATTTTTTCTTTGTGCCTCCTTCCCGTCCTTGTGCAGACTATATTTTCTATGTTTCGTACCCATTTTCAACTGCACCTGGTACCTAAACTCTTTTCCTCATTCTTTTACCTAGAGTTGTGAGGAAACTGGTTGTCATAGTACAACTTCAGTCGACTCCCATTCACCAATCCTTCTTTCCATTCTCCACTCAACGTCTTCAGCTGAGCAAATCCTCCTTCTATGACATAGGTGATCTCATATGGTCCAAGCCAAAGCATTCTGAACTTCCCAGGGTGTTTGATAAACTTACTATCATATACCAGTACTAAATCACCTTGCCTAAATATATTTTTCTTGATGTGCCTGTCATGGTAGGCCTTTTCTCGTTCCTTTTGAACTTGGTGATGGAATATTGCAATGAATCTGTCTTATTCTAGTTTGACTAATTGTGATATCCTTTCATGAACAATGCCAGTATCATCCATGTCTATAAATGCAACAATTCTTAAGCTCAATACCAAGTACTCCATCGGGACAACAACTTCAAGACCATAAACCAACTTGAAAGGGGTCTGCGTTGTTAATTTCTTGCAAGTGGTTCTATAAGCCCCGAGTACTACTGGTACTCTTAAATCCCAATCATCCTTGTTTACCCTGCAAATCTTTGTCAATGTTGTCTCCAAGATCTTATTGAATGCTTCAACCATTCTGTTTTCTTATGAATGGTAAGGTGTACTCTTCTGATGGTGGACTGCAAATTATTCAGTGAGGGCTACAACTATCTTATTGATGAAGTGTGTACCTTGATCACCCATAAAGACCTTAGGGCATCCAAACCTAGTTATTATGTCATCAAATATAAAATGTGTAGCTGTAGTTGCACTATAGTCCTTGACTACTCTTGCTTCAGCCCATCTAGTCAGGTATTATGTCGCAGTGATAATACAACTTGCTCCTGTGCGCTTTCCTGGTGGGCTAATAAGTCCCACGAAGTCAATGGCCCATTTTTCAAATGCCTGCAGGGTCATCTGCAGTGTTACTGGCATCTCATCTCTTCGGTATGGTTTTCCAACTTGCTAGCATACATCACATGCTCTAGTATATTATTTAGCATCTATGTGTAACATAGGCCACCAAAGTCCAGGTCACAGAACCTTTTGCGCAGTTGCTTTGCCTGCGTAATGTCCTCCCATGATGCCTCAATGAGATTTTGCGAGAATCATCGGGCACTCGGTTTCCATAACACATCTTCTTAGTATCTCATTAGGTCCTATTTTATATAGATGACCAACTATCAGTGAAAAATCTACAGCGTGCACCACTAGCTATTTTTTCTGGGAGATTGTATACTCACTCGGAGCCATTCCTGTTGAAAGGAGCTGGACTATGTTTGTGAAGTGGTCATCAATATTTCTAATGGAGAGAAGTTGTGCATCCGGTAATGTATCCTCCAGACTGGTAGGTTCTTTGTCATGTTCCAACCTCGACAGGTGGTCTGAGCCCTTGTTCATTTTTCCTGGATTTACTATGATCTCAAAATCATACTCTTGAAATAGCAGAAGCCATCTACAAATTCTCCGCCCCAACACTGGCTTGTTGACTAAGTACTTTAGCATAGAGTGATCAATAAACATTTTAAAGTGTCCTCCTAACAGGTAGTGGCAAAATTTTTGCAACACATACACCATGGCTAGTCCCTCTCTCTCTGTAGTGGTGTAATTAACTTCAACTGTGGACAACTTCCTGTTGGAAAAATGATAATGGATGATCAATGTCCCCTTCTCCAGGTTGTGCCAGTACTACTCCTAATGTAATGGAAGACACATCAACATGCACATGAAACTCCTTTCTCCAGTCTAGAAAGACTAGAATAGGCACAGTTACCATCTTTTGTTTCAGTGTGTCAAAGCTCTGCTAGCATTATTTTGTCCAACCTAACTGACAATCCTTCTTTAATAACTTCTCCATTGGCACAGTAATCTAAGCATATCCTTTGATAAATTTCTTGTAATAGCCAGTATGTCCTAATGCAGTGCGTAGTTGTTTGACTGAAGTAGGTGGTGGCAAATCAACTATAATTTCAATCTTGGATGGATCCACCAACAATCCTTACTTTCATACAATATGACCTAATAATACTCCAAATGGTGAGAAGAAGATGCATTTCTTCAAATTCAAATAAATTCGACACTACCTGCATTTATCCAACATTAGCCTTAGGCATTCAATATGATTTTTCAACAAACTAAAAATAGTCCAGTCATCAAAGTATGGTTGTAAAAACTTATGCAAAAACTATTTGAATGCTTCAACCACCACCCTGGAAAAGATGGCTGGGGCATTCTTCAATCCAAATGGAATTACTATATATTGGTAGGATCCCCATTCTGTGGAAAATGTAGTCTTATGGAAGTCCTCCTTGGCGATGCGTATCTGATGGTATCCTGAAAACCCATATGTAAAAGAATATACTTCTTAGCCTCCCACATTATCCAACACTTTGTCTGTGAATGGTGTAGGGAAAGGATCATGTAGACAAGCATAATTCAAATTCTTAAGATATACGCAAATCTTGATCTAACCTGTCTTCTTATCTTGCACTACCATGGGGCTAATCCACTCCAACTCCTCAACAAGTTCAATAATCCCTGCTTCCATCATTCTGTCGAGCTCAATCTTCACTTTTTTCTTATATTTCAGTTTCAATCTGTAGGGTATTTTCTTGAATGGCTTCGCATCTAGCTTCAAAGGTATTCTCATCTCTCCCATAGGTCCTTTGATACTCTTCATATCAGTGAACTTGGTCGAGAACAAGTCCTGATACTCGTGCAATAATTCTGTGATTTTGTCAATGGTAGCAGCGTCCCAGTAATCTTTGATATTGGTAATATTTGGTGTCTCCTCTGTCCCAATATTGAATTTATTTATATTTATGGGTTGTCCAATGAATGGGAGTTCAACTCCTGGTCCTTCCACATCTCTATGGACTTCTGTTTCTGCAATATTCACCTTCCATGGATCATCGTTTTCGTCGACATTAATGTTGTAGTAGATGTGTAGTTTCTGTAGGGGCGTAGTCCATTCATCCTCTTCTTTCTCCAAAGGGAGGCCAGATTCCTCCTTAAATAATTTTTGTCTCACCATCTGTAGTGCTCGATTTACTGAACGAAATTCACTTTCAAACAAAAATGTGGTAATAAAATACTGGATCATACCTTCCCATTATGAAGTGACGAGGCACAACTCTGCTTGAAGGTTCCAGTTAATCGGAGTGGTATCCAGCGTATTGATGAATCTGTGTACCCACTGTTCTCTAGGAATGTCACTCCAGGCCTCTTCACAACTACGTACATGGTCCTTTGGGCATCTTTGACCCATGTATCTTACTTCGCATCTTCCTACTTGTGCTGAAAACCGTGTTGTCATCAAAGTTTGACATTGTGTCCAGTCTCTGATGTTTCCCTTGTGCGTTCCCCACCATCTTGCTGGTGTGGCTTTCATGGCCTCATCCATTTCCAACAACCTCTGTTGTGTTGGTACACTTGTCCCAAATTCTTATAAGAAGTTCTCTAAAGGGTTCAACCCATCAAATGTGGGTAGATTACTCACTGTTGTGCCAATCCAACAGACTTCTATGGTTAGCCTAGCACATATTCTTGTAGATACTTCATACATCTGGTTTTTCCAGTTCTCCAGTGCTTCTTCTGAGTCGGATGAACATGTGTTGTCACTTCTCCAGCTTAGATTCCCGTCAGCTGTAGGGTTGATATAATCCTACTATTTGGTTGTTAATTTGTAGATGTTTTCCAGTTCAAATGCATGGTCTTCTTCTCTGATAGGATCTGTATATCGTGGACCCTCATCTGGATCTAAAGGTGCAATGACCCTAATGCCAGATTTCTCAAATGTCATGAATATTTTCTTTAGATCAACAACAGTATAATTTTCGAAGGCCCAATCAATTCCTAACAATGCAGGGTAAGGGAAGCTATCATCAACAATTTCAATTACCTCAAAATCTGCAAAGGTTCTTACTCCATTGATGTCCATTGGGACATACTCTATTCGTCTAAATGGGCTAACAACTTTTTGATTAGCCATGTGAAGCCTAATAGGGGAATATAGAATCTTGGGTTTTCCCATTAGTGCCCAATTCTGCTTCACCATGACATTGACCTCTAACCCTAAGTCGAGGACCACATAGTCTATCTCATACTCTCCTATCTGAGCAGTCAAGTGTAATTCTTTATTTGTCCTTCTCCTTTTTCCAATTTGGTGCACTTCCCTATTTAGTAAGGGGTCTATCTTTCCTATCTCATACTGTTTGATTAGATCTTGTAATTATTGTACAACGCCTCTATCTTGAATCAACTTAACACAAGTGCACAAAAATTCCATGAGTTTTCTTACCTCTTTCCCTTCTGTTGGCAATGAAGATGGATCAAATGCTTGAGGCATGCCATATTCTTTGATTTATGGTTGTCTCTTTTATGAAGATCCTTGACCTCTTTTGAACTCTTTTATTTCCTCCTGGAATATCTATCTTTCTTTCTTAGCATTGAACATTGGGGTCTTTTTTGTAGCTTTCTTGACTCTGTGGTCATTTTCAATCTTTCCTTGTGTTGCTCTATCTTCTCTTCTAGCAATGCCTCCTCGAGTGATAACAATGAATCTAGGGTCTAGGTGGCGAGGTTCAACATATATCAGTTGTACTTGTGGGTTCTACTGAGGTCCTCATCTCTCCTGAAGTTTAGCCAGCAACACAGGGCATTCCTCTATGACATTCTCGAAGGAGTTATAGTAACTACAGGTTGTACACAAATTCTGACAGTCCCTTGCTAAATGTCCTGGCTGCACACAGTTGTAACATATTATTTGTCATCGACCTTCACTCATACCTCCTCCTCGTCCTTGTCCTCTGTATCCACCATGAGAATTGAAGTTTCCTCTCCTTGTAGAGTTGTACTGTGGAGTGTTTCCTTCTTGTTGTACTTCACCTTGAATCTTGTATATGTCTCTCGACCTTTCATGCATGAGATCATAAGATCTACAATCTCGATCATCATGCCCCAATGATTTACAGAATGTACAATACAAGTTTGTGGATGTCTGAACATACTTCTACATGTAGTAGCACTCACCTGGGTGATGCCTATTTCTGCATACATAGCACCAGGGTAGGTTAACTTGCTTCAAGGGGCTCGGATCCCCTGAGGCCAAGTACTCATGAAATAAGGGACAATGTTCCTTATCATGGCCTTCAGATCTACATCTTACACACCATATATCTTCCCTTTTTTCTTTTCCCTTATCTTTCTTCACATCCTGGACTTGTAAAGACAAACTAGTTAGCTAGCTCATGATCTAGCTAATGCTCGAGCTAGATTCTCCCATCGATGTTGATTCAAGCTTCATGGCGATCTCCAAAGATTCTTCCTGTGATGAAATCTTCTACTGCATCAGAGGTACTCTTATGTGTGGTAACAATGCAGTGATGAACCATTCTTTGTTCTGTTCATCGGGGATCTGAAAATTTAATCGGCCTATCAGGTTCTTGAATCTTTGGTCGAACTCCCAAATATGTTTTTCTACCCTTTGTTTAATATATTTTAGTTCTATAATACATTGTGACTCCGACTTAGGTTTCTTAAAATCTGTGATCAGTGCATTCTTGATCTCATTCAGGGGCTTAGGTTGTGCTAGTCCTTGGACAAGTTTCATGTACCGGATCAGTGTGTGGTCCCTTAATGTAGTGCTAAACTGGGTTCTCTTGATGGCTTCATCGGTGATACTTTTAATTTTCCATATGACTTCACATAGAAACCAATGATGGTCTAGAACTTCAAATCCATCTCCTCTAATGATAGGGAGTCTCATTTCATCCACCATAGAGTTAACTAAGCTTCTTTTCAAAGTAGATGTTGAGCTACCGGTAACAATACTCTGAATATTCTGGTGGTTTTGACTACTCTGACTGCTAAGTATTGTTGGGACAATAGGAGGATTAACATTACTTACTTTAGTAGTCCACATAGTTCCTGAGTTTTCTGGCTCACTTTGGCGCAGTTCTTCAGCTTCCCCTTCTTCTGTTCTGGTGGGCTCTAGATGCTCTTCGTCGGTTAGATCTACCTCTTCTCTGCTGTAGAAACCCTCTTCTCCATAGTTTTTCTTAAACAATTTCTCAAGGTGAACCCCTCATAATACTTTTCCACTATGCGTATGTCCTGCTTNTCCAAACCTAGTTATTATGTCATCAAATATAAAATGTGTAGCTGTAGTTGCACTATAGTCCTTGACTACTCTTGCTTCAGCCCATCTAGTCAGGTATTATGTCGCAGTGATAATATAACTTGCTCCTGTGTGCTTTCCTGGTGGGCTAATAAGTCCCACGAAGTCAATGGCCCATTTTTCAAATGCCTGCAGGGTCATCTGCAGTGTTACTGGCATCTCATCTCTTCGGGATGGTTTTCCAACTCACTGGCATACATCACATGCTCTGGTATATTCTTTAGCATCTATGTGTAACGTAGGCCACCAAAGTCCAGCTCACAGAACCTTTTGCGCAGTTGCTTTGCCTACGTAATGTCCTCCCATGATGCCTCAATGAGCTTCTGTGAGAATCATTGGGCACTCAGTTTCCATAACGCATCTTCTTAGTATCTCATCAGGTCCTATTTTATATAGATGACCAACTATCAGTGAAAAATCTACAGCGCGCACCACTAGCTATTTTTTCTGGGAGATTGTATACTCACTCGGAGCCATTCCTGTTGAAAGGAACTGGACTATGTTTGTGAAGTGGTCATCAATATTTCTAATGGAGAGCAGTTGTGCATCCGGTAATGTATCCTCTAGACTGGTAGGTTCTTTTTCATGTTCCAACCTCAACAGGTGGTCTGAGCCCTTGTTCATTTTTCCTGGATTTACTATGATCTCAAAATCATACTCTTGAAATAGCAGAAGCCATCTACAAATTCTCCCCCCCAACACTGGCTTGTTGACTAGGTACTTTAGCATAGAGTGATCAATAAACATTTTAAAGTGTCCTCCTAACAGGTAGTGGCAAAATTTTTGCAACACATACACCATGGCTAGTCCCTCTCTCTCTGTAGTGGTGTAATTAACTTCAACTGTGGACAACTTCCTGTTGGAAAAATGATAATGGATGATCAATGTCCCCTTCTCCAGGTTGTGCCAGTACTACTCCTAATGTAATGGAAGACACATCAACATGCACATGAAACTCCTTTCTCCAGTCTAGAAAGACTAGAATAGGCACAGTTACCATCTTTTGTTTCAGTGTGTCAAAGCTCTGCTAGCATTATTTTGTCCAACCTAACTGACAATCCTTCTTTAATAACTTCTCCATTGGCACAGTAATCTAAGCATATCCTTTGATAAATTTCTTGTAATAGCCAGTATGTCCTAATGCAGTGCGTAGTTGTTTGACTGAAGTAGGTGGTGGCAAATCAACTATAATTTCAATCTTGGATGGATCCACCAACAATCCTTACTTTCATACAATATGACCTAATAATACTCCAAATGGTGAGAAGAAGATGCATTTCTTCAAATTCAAATAAATTCGACACTACCTGCATTTATCCAACATTAGCCTTAGGCATTCAATATGATTTTTCAACAAACTAAAAATAGTCCAGTCATCAAAGTATGGTTGTAAAAACTTATGCAAAAACTATTTGAATGCTTCAACCACCACCCTGGAAAAGATGGCTGGGGCATTCTTCAATCCAAATGGAATTACTATATATTGGTAGGATCCCCATTCTGTGGAAAATGTAGTCTTATGGAAGTCCTCCTTGGCGATGCGTATCTGATGGTATCCTGAAAACCCATATGTAAAAGAATATACTTCTTAGCCTCCCACATTATCCAACACTTTGTCTGTGAATGGTGTAGGGAAAGGATCATGTAGACAAGCATAATTCAAATTCTTAAGATATACGCAAATCTTGATCTAACCTGTCTTCTTATCTTGCACTACCATGGGGCTAATCCACTCCAACTCCTCAACAAGTTCAATAATCCCTGCTTCCATCATTCTGTCGAGCTCAATCTTCACTTTTTTCTTATATTTCAGTTTCAATCTGTAGGGTATTTTCTTGAATGGCTTCGCATCTAGCTTCAAAGGTATTCTCATCTCTCCCATAGGTCCTTTGATACTCTTCATATCAGTGAACTTGGTCGAGAACAAGTCCTGATACTCGTGCAATAATTCTGTGATTTTGTCAATGGTAGCAGCGTCCCAGTAATCTTTGATATTGGTAATATTTGGTGTCTCCTCTGTCCCAATATTGAATTTATTTATATTTATGGGTTGTCCAATGAATGGGAGTTCAACTCCTGGTCCTTCCACATCTCTATGGACTTCTGTTTCTGCAATATTCACCTTCCATGGATCATCGTTTTCGTCGACATTAATGTTGTAGTAGATGTGTAGTTTCTGTAGGGGCGTAGTCCATTCATCCTCTTCTTTCTCCAAAGGGAGGCCAGATTCCTCCTTAAATAATTTTTGTCTCACCATCTGTAGTGCTCGATTTACTGAACGAAATTCACTTTCAAACAAAAATGTGGTAATAAAATACTGGATCATACCTTCCCATTATGAAGTGACGAGGCACAACTCTGCTTGAAGGTTCCAGTTAATCGGAGTGGTATCCAGCGTATTGATGAATCTGTGTACCCACTGTTCTCTAGGAATGTCACTCCAGGCCTCTTCACAACTACGTACATGGTCCTTTGGGCATCTTTGACCCATGTATCTTACTTCGCATCTTCCTACTTGTGCTGAAAACCGTGTTGTCATCAAAGTTTGACATTGTGTCCAGTCTCTGATGTTTCCCTTGTGCGTTCCCCACCATCTTGCTGGTGTGGCTTTCATGGCCTCATCCATTTCCAACAACCTCTGTTGTGTTGGTACACTTGTCCCAAATTCTTATAAGAAGTTCTCTAAAGGGTTCAACCCATCAAATGTGGGTAGATTACTCACTGTTGTGCCAATCCAACAGACTTCTATGGTTAGCCTAGCACATATTCTTGTAGATACTTCATACATCTGGTTTTTCCAGTTCTCCAGTGCTTCTTCTGAGTCGGATGAACATGTGTTGTCACTTCTCCAGCTTAGATTCCCGTCAGCTGTAGGGTTGATATAATCCTACTATTTGGTTGTTAATTTGTAGATGTTTTCCAGTTCAAATGCATGGTCTTCTTCTCTGATAGGATCTGTATATCGTGGACCCTCATCTGGATCTAAAGGTGCAATGACCCTAATGCCAGATTTCTCAAATGTCATGAATATTTTCTTTAGATCAACAACAGTATAATTTTCGAAGGCCCAATCAATTCCTAACAATGCAGGGTAAGGGAAGCTATCATCAACAATTTCAATTACCTCAAAATCTGCAAAGGTTCTTACTCCATTGATGTCCATTGGGACATACTCTATTCGTCTAAATGGGCTAACAACTTTTTGATTAGCCATGTGAAGCCTAATAGGGGAATATAGAATCTTGGGTTTTCCCATTAGTGCCCAATTCTGCTTCACCATGACATTGACCTCTAACCCTAAGTCGAGGACCACATAGTCTATCTCATACTCTCCTATCTGAGCAGTCAAGTGTAATTCTTTATTTGTCCTTCTCCTTTTTCCAATTTGGTGCACTTCCCTATTTAGTAAGGGGTCTATCTTTCCTATCTCATACTGTTTGATTAGATCTTGTAATTATTGTACAACGCCTCTATCTTGAATCAACTTAACACAAGTGCACAAAAATTCCATGAGTTTTCTTACCTCTTTCCCTTCTGTTGGCAATGAAGATGGATCAAATGCTTGAGGCATGCCATATTCTTTGATTTATGGTTGTCTCTTTTATGAAGATCCTTGACCTCTTTTGAACTCTTTTATTTCCTCCTGGAATATCTATCTTTCTTTCTTAGCATTGAACATTGGGGTCTTTTTTGTAGCTTTCTTGACTCTGTGGTCATTTTCAATCTTTCCTTGTGTTGCTCTATCTTCTCTTCTAGCAATGCCTCCTCGAGTGATAACAATGAATCTAGGGTCTAGGTGGCGAGGTTCAACATATATCAGTTGTACTTGTGGGTTCTACTGAGGTCCTCATCTCTCCTGAAGTTTAGCCAGCAACACAGGGCATTCCTCTATGACATTCTCGAAGGAGTTATAGTAACTACAGGTTGTACACAAATTCTGACAGTCCCTTGCTAAATGTCCTGGCTGCACACAGTTGTAACATATTATTTGTCATCGACCTTCACTCATACCTCCTCCTCGTCCTTGTCCTCTGTATCCACCATGAGAATTGAAGTTTCCTCTCCTTGTAGAGTTGTACTGTGGAGTGTTTCCTTCTTGTTGTACTTCACCTTGAATCTTGTATATGTCTCTCGACCTTTCATGCATGAGATCATAAGATCTACAATCTCGATCATCATGCCCCAATGATTTACAGAATGTACAATACAAGTTTGTGGATGTCTGAACATACTTCTACATGTAGTAGCACTCACCTGGGTGATGCCTATTTCTGCATACATAGCACCAGGGTAGGTTAACTTGCTTCAAGGGGCTCGGATCCCCTGAGGCCAAGTACTCATGAAATAAGGGACAATGTTCCTTATCATGGCCTTCAGATCTACATCTTACACACCATATATCTTCCCTTTTTTCTTTTCCCTTATCTTTCTTCACATCCTGGACTTGTAAAGACAAACTAGTTAGCTAGCTCATGATCTAGCTAATGCTCGAGCTAGATTCTCCCATCGATGTTGATTCAAGCTTCATGGCGATCTCCAAAGATTCTTCCTGTGATGAAATCTTCTACTGCATCAGAGGTACTCTTATGTGTGGTAACAATGCAGTGATGAACCATTCTTTGTTCTGTTCATCGGGGATCTGAAAATTTAATCGGCCTATCAGGTTCTTGAATCTTTGGTCGAACTCCCAAATATGTTTTTCTACCCTTTGTTTAATATATTTTAGTTCTATAATACATTGTGACTCCGACTTAGGTTTCTTAAAATCTGTGATCAGTGCATTCTTGATCTCATTCAGGGGCTTAGGTTGTGCTAGTCCTTGGACAAGTTTCATGTACCGGATCAGTGTGTGGTCCCTTAATGTAGTGCTAAACTGGGTTCTCTTGATGGCTTCATCGGTGATACTTTTAATTTTCCATATGACTTCACATAGAAACCAATGATGGTCTAGAACTTCAAATCCATCTCCTCTAATGATAGGGAGTCTCATTTCATCCACCATAGAGTTAACTAAGCTTCTTTTCAAAGTAGATGTTGAGCTACCGGTAACAATACTCTGAATATTCTGGTGGTTTTGACTACTCTGACTGCTAAGTATTGTTGGGACAATAGGAGGATTAACATTACTTACTTTAGTAGTCCACATAGTTCCTGAGTTTTCTGGCTCACTTTGGCGCAGTTCTTCAGCTTCCCCTTCTTCTGTTCTGGTGGGCTCTAGATGCTCTTCGTCGGTTAGATCTACCTCTTCTCTGCTGTAGAAACCCTCTTCTCCATAGTTTTTCTTAAACAATTTCTCAAGGTGAACCCCTCATAATACTTTTCCACTATGCGTATGTCCTGCTT
>JZKD02S1776872.1:94119-122749 GCA_000966675.3 Picea glauca
TATAGTTGTTGCTCCTTTAGTAGTTGTAGCACCTTGTCAACATGTCACACATGATCCTCCCAAGACTTGCTATAGATTGGTATATCATCAAAAAATACTAACACAAATTTTTGAATTAAGGGATTGGAAATGGAATTAATCAACCCTTGGAATGTGGAAGGTGCATTTGTAAGGTGAAAAGGCATGACCAAAAATTCATAATGGCCTTCATGACTTCGGAATGTTGTTTTTGGGATATCTTCTTCCTTCATTCTAATCTAATGATACCTTGGATGAAGATCCAACTTTGTGAAATAGATTTCTCCATGTATTTCATCTAACAATTCATCAATGAAAGGAATGGGAAACTTATCTTTAATAGTGATCTTTTTGAGCTCTCTATAATCTAGACACATATACCATGAGCCATGTTTCTTGAATACCATTACCACCAGTGTAGAGTAAGAAATTTGGATAGGTATAACAATGCCAACCTCTAACATTTCTTCAACCATGCGCTTAATTTCACTCTTCTAGGCATAAGGGTATCTGTATGGCCTGATGTTAGGAGGACGCTCCCAGGAATTAGGTGAATATCATGATCATGATTTCGAGTCGGTGGAAGACCTTTGGGAATATCTTCAAATACTTTAGAATGCTTATCAATGATCCCTTGGAGATCTAGAGGAATAGATGGCTTAGATGTTTGAACATCTAGTGAGCATAGTTGTGCAATAACACCTTGATTCCCTTTTTTCAATAATTTTGTCATGCCATTAGAGCTTATCACCTTACCGGGTTTCCCTGTGATACCTCTTAGCTCAATTTCTTTTCCTTCTAATGAAAATTTCATGAAAAGTTCTTGAACATTAAAAGCCACTGTTCCTAATGATTGTAACCATTGGATTCCTAGTACAACATCAGATCGACCCATGGGTATAGCAATCATTAGACTATTCATTACATATTCCCCCATAGTAAGATTGATCTTATTGCATTTTCCCGAGCAATTGATAGTTCCTCCATCTGCAATCATTACTTGAGACTATGGTGCTAGATATACAAAGCAATTGAAATCTTTGGCTAATTTATAGTGAATCAAATTATGAGTACTTCTAGAATCAATTAGGACTATTACATTTTTCTTTTTGATATATCCTTCAATCTTGAGGGTTTGAGGAGTGATAATTCTAGCCAATGCATTACATGATATCGTGGGAGTCAACTCTTCAGACGAAATTGATTCTACGTTTTCATCTTGATATATAAAATTCTGAACCTCATACCATAAATATTACAGACTGTACACTATCCAATGAAACCAGTCTCACTCAATTTGGATACTCTAGGAAGAAGTTATGATTGTTTTACCTGGAACACCTTCTTGAGACTAGTCAATAGGACTAGTCCAATACCGTATCTTGCACAAGGTGTATCTACAAATTTAAGATGACCCAGGAGTTGAAATTTTTACAATAGATACCTTGGTAATTTCTGTGAATATCCACCATCTTTCCGGGTCTGCAACATTACAAAAATGTTTTTATAGAAAAAATTCCGCAATGACTCAGTTCAGGATGATTCCATAACCCTATCTTGCATAGGATGTATCTCCAAAAGTATAAGGCCTCAGGAGCTGAAATGTTAACCCAACATACCTTGATCCATCTACTAAATATCGTGTAAGTCGTTCCTTTTGAAACATTGTAGAAAAACAATTATAGTGAAAATTCTAAGGTGTCTCAGATGTAGCAGTGAAACCCCGAGACCTTGAGCTATGATACCATATGTTAAGAACCAAATATCAATATAGCATAGAAAAACCTCAAAATAAGTAATCAATGCCTTCAAAAAGAGATAAAAGAAGATAATAAGCCTCTTCGAGGGGGCAACCTCCTTAGGTCCACATAGATGTAAAATTACAAGATGATTCAAAATGAAAATGTCTCCTTGGTATATATAGGAAACTAGGAGGTATAATTACAACTAATGGCCTAAAGATGACATAAATAAAATAACATTACTAATATAATATTCCCTTATTAAGAGGTAATGAGCTAGTATTTAGGGCTTAACAAATTAAGAGTTGGGATATAATGGTAGCTGAGTTGAAGGATAATTTTATTCCCAAGGATTATCAAATAAATCTATTTAGAAAGTTACTGAATCTGAGAGAGAAAGGTTTGTCTGTGAAAGACTACATCGAATAATTTTATAAGCTAAACATAAGAGTAGGACATAGTGAGAATGATGAAGAAAAAGTTTATAGCTACATTAATGGATTGAGATATGATATTTAGGATGATATTATCATGATGACAATGAGAACCGTGGAAGATTCTTATCAGGTATCCCTAAAGGCAAAAGAAAAATTGGTTACGATTTGTCAAGGGGAAACCAATAAACAAGAAAAACAATGTTGTAAACTCAGGGGAAAAGTGGTATAATTCAGTGTTTCATACTTCTAACCGGTATATGATTCCCATCAAGTGATAAAGTTTCAAATAATTGTATAACACCATATAATATTAATAATAATATCCCCCTTTTCTTCTGTATACCTTTGTTGACCTTGCATCACTTGCTCTGCAGTCCTGCACTTTCCTTTGTAGTTCTTTGATGCTTCATCCAACTATACAATATTCACTTACCTCCCTATCATATGGAGTCCTGAATAAATCTATAACATACCCACACAATGATAAATTGTCGAATCTTATCCTCTTTCTATAAATCCCTTTCACACAACACACTCTACAGAGTGCTCTTCTACTTAATAACAATTCCCTTCTAGTAAGCTCGGTCTCTCTTTATTTGTCAAAATATTGCACTTCAAGTGTGCCTATATGATTATTCATTAGTATACACTCTTCCTTACACAACAATCACCTTTGGCGGTCACCTCTATTATCTGGGAAGTCTTCTCCAACTTCAACACTAATTGGAAAATCTTCACACTGAGTAATTGCATAGCTCATGGAATCCAATTTTTATTTTCACTACTTATCATGTAGCTCTTTATTACCTCAACCAAATTCTTTAATATCTTCCATGTTTCCATTACTATGATATTCGATACTAGGATTTAGTTTATCTGTTTATACCTCAAATTTTACACCATGTGTAAGCAACCATTTTTGTTAGACTTATGCATAATATATAAATTTTATCAATTAATGTTACAAGTCATTATTTATTCCAATTTATGAAGGAAAAAATGCACCAAATCAATCATCTGATTCCTTAGATTCATTCTTCTCTAAAACATCTCTTTGATGACTATACTCATCCCTCAATCTGAGTTATTGGTGAAAAATTACAACATTTGTAAGTTGCAATTCCCACTCTTTTGCTGCTACAAAAATCTCTTTATTAATTTTTGGAAACATTTTAGCACTCAAATCAAATTTATGGGTTGAAAAATATATTCTATTCCTCAATATATTTACAATGACTATTCATTTCTCAAATCCAAGGTCTGAGATGAAAGTTATTGTCCAGAGAAGTTTAGGTTGTTTTACCCAATTTACTCTGGTATGCTACAGGTGTCTTATTTCTCTTCCTACACATTTTCAGGTGCCCATAACCCAATTCAGACTCCATCATTGGATTATATGGGTCATAATATTTCCATCCAATTCTCTTGTACCCAAAATGAACTTTTGATTAAGGATTTATGTCCTCTGGAAGTAAATTTGTGCCAAAATTTTACCCTTACTGTTTTGGATGTAACTTTCTCATATGAGCTCCATTTTGCAAACCATTTAGCTCATTAGAAATATCTCCTCGATTTCTTTTATTTTAGCTATAAATATAGAGTGTGCCTTGGTACACTCTATTCTCATGGGTTTTTATTGATTAAAACTTTCTTTTAGGGCCTCAAAATCGCCCCATAAGTTAATGACATTCAAAAATATGAAAAATTCCAAAATTTTCATATAAAACTAATTATTTTCCTTTTTTAATATCCTTTTCAATTTGATCCATTGATCTCAAATTGGGTGAAATATGATCCATTTATATGCACTCCACTGGCCATCAATGATCAAATTTCTTCCTTGGCACGCACAACACTTTCCCCAAACTGTCGACCAGACCATCAATCATCGACCCAACTTCCTGACGACTGATCTGCACACAAATCCAAACCAACCGACCTGACCATCAATCATTAGTGATATTCATCGACAAATGGAATTCCTTAATAATTCGATCAGTGCCCAACCATTGTCCCATCATAAATTAATGATCCCTGACGATTGATAAAAACACTTTCTCAATTCAGCTGACCCGACCATCAGTCGTCGACCACTTCTAGGATGATGTGGAAACTGTTGAGTATCTATTATATTCTTTGCATGTGTTTGTGTGGGTGCGTCAGATTCGACAATCATGTTTGACGATCCCAACTTCCTTCATTGTTTGTGTGTTGTGCGTTGGGCACTTTCCTTGGGGGGTCCCAGGGGGGGCCAGGTTTGTACCCCCTGGGTTATGCGTAGTGTTCGAGGTAGCACCCCAAAATTTTTTTGGTGGTAGTGTTTGCTATTTTAGTGGATTTATCTATTTTTAGTGGTTTTCTAAATTAATCCTGGATTAAGGGATTAGGGTTTTGGTAGCTACAAAATACCTAAAATATTGTATATATTTTATGGTGAATGGTGAAATTAATACAATGAAGAGTTGAAATGTGAAACACCAAGGAAGGCTGGTTTTTTCCTGGTTAAGGGTTTCTAGTGTAAATCTATGTGTACTATGCGTATGAGCCATTGATTAATTTATGTTTTTCTTAAGAATCTGTATGCATTTCTTTACTTCATAGGTTTAAAACTTACATGTGGTATCAGAGCTCATTTTTGGATTTAGGGGAACACCTTTGTTGCTGAGGGTTTGGCTCAGTCTTGATATATCAATTTTATCTTGGGTCTTTGATAAGCCTGGATTCAGTGGGAGATTTTGTAGTGGTGGTTCAAGTGCATAAAAAGGAATGGCGAGCTTTTCTAGAATCGAGATATAGAAGTTCAACGGTAAAAACTTTGAGCTATGGAAGATCAAGATGGAGGACCTTATTGTAGAAAAAGAACAATAGAACATTGTGGATCTTGGTACACAGCCTACTGGTACGCAGTCTACTGGTACACATTCTACTAGTATACAACCTATTAGTACACAACCTACTGGTATGTCGAAGGAATATTGGGAGAAATTGGATAGAAGAGAAAGGAGTACTATGGGACTTTGCCTGGATGATTCAATGTTGTTGAATGTCTCGAGAGAATATACAACCAAGGAACTATAGGATAAGTTATGAATTTGTATCAATTAAAGTCCCTCGTAAACAAATTGTTTTTTCGAAAGAAGTTGTATCATCTTAGGATGGAAGATGGAGATTCTGTGATAGAACATCTAAATTCCTTTAATACTCTGGTAAGTAAACTTGTCTCTGTTAACATTATGATTGCAAAAGAAGATAATTGTATTAATTTTTTATGTTATTTTCTAGACTCTTGGGATGATGTGGTTGTAGCAATTGGTAGTACCACTAAATCTACATTGAAGTATGAGGATGTAGTTTCATCCTTGTTCTCTGAAGAGATGAGGCGGAAAATCATGAATAGTCAGAGGACATATGCTTTATTTGTAAGAGTTCATACCCAAGAAAGGAATCTTGATAATTCTTCAAGGGGGAAATCTAAATCTACAAGTAGATCTAACTCTCCAGGAAAATATTTGAGGAAATGCTGGAAGTGTGGTAAAAAAGAGCATTATAAGAAATATTGCAAGTCTAAGAAGGATGATAAACCAAAGGGATCTGATAATACCTCTTCCACAAAGGCGAAAACATCCACTGAAGAAGGAGGTGATGTTTACCTGGAATCTATAGGTACACATGTAGACCATGGTGTATGGTTGATCGACTCATGTGCATCATATCATATGACTCCTCACAGGGATTGGTTTTGTGAATATGAAAAATACTATGGTGGTGATGTATTCCTAGGAGATGACTCGACAACCAAAATCATGGGGCGTGAAAGGGTTAAGTTGTTGCTAAAATATGGAAGGATTAGAACTCTCCTTGGTGTTTTGCACATTCCAAAACTAGTGAGGATACTAATATCTATAAGCAAGTTGGATGATGTAGTAGTGGATATTGTATTAAGAAAGGGGACTTGTAAGATGGTATGAGCAGAAATGGTGTTGATAAGGGGATTTTAGTGTGGAAATATGTACAAGTTGTTGGGAAACACTTATACTAATGGGTGTAACATTTCTATTGTCCCTGAGAAGAAAAATAAAGAATACAAGACCAATATTGTCCCCAGAAAAAAGACCATGTTGTGGCATCAAAGATTGGGGCATATTGGAGAAAAGGGCCTTCAAACACTACATGGTAAAGTTATGGTTGAAGGTATGTCTAATTGCACTCTAGATTTTGATTTATGTGAAAACTACATATATGGAAAACAAAATTGAGTAAGATTTGCATCTGGTGCTACAAGAGCAAAGGGGATCTTAGAATTGATACATAGTGATGTGTTTGGACCTATGCTTGTTCCATCAATAGGTAAATATGTGTATTATGTTTCATTCATAGATGATTTCTCAAGGAACACATGGATTTATTTTCTTAGAAAAAAATCTGAGGTATTTGATAAATTTAAAGAGTTTAAGGATCTGGTAGAAAATCAGACATAGAAGAAAATAAAGCTATTGAGGACAGATAATGGTGGAGAATTTTGCGGAAATGAATTCAAAGAATTATATAAGAAGTGTGGTATAACAAGGAAGAATAATGCTCCATACACACCTCAACAGAATGGAGTTGTAGAAAGGATGAAGAGGACATGGATGGAAAAATCAAGGAGCATGCTTAGTGGTGCCAAGTTAGGACATGAATTTTGGGCAGAGGTAGTGGGTACAACATGTTACCTAGTCAATCAATCACTCTCATCAGTGATGGATGATAAAACTCCACATGAGGTATGGACTGGTAAGAAACCCTCTCTTGAACATCTCAAATTGTTTGGTTGTGATGCTTATGTACATGTTCCAAAGGAAAATAGGAGTAAGATGGATAATAAAGTTGAAAAGTGTATCTTTATGGGTTATAAATATGGTGTGAAAGGTTATAATCTTTGGAACCCAGAAACTAAGAAGAATGTTTATAGTCATTCTATTTCTTTTAGAGAGGTGAAAGATGTTTCCAAACAGGAATTCCTACCAAGGCAAGAAGAACTTGAGAAAATAGAGTTTGAGTTGGATGATGCAAAATCTGAATCACTTGAAGAAGATGAAGAAGAAGAAGAAGAACCTCATACCCTAGTATTGAGGAGATCAATGAGGGAAATAAGGCAACCATAAAGATATATTCCACCCAGTTTTCATTCTAATTTTATTTTGTCTATTACTGATGATGATCCCAGAATTGTCATGGAAGAAGTGAAGTCAGGTCATAGTAAACTCTGGAAGAAGCCCATGGTTGAAGAAATGGATTCCTTAGATAAGAATGAGCCATGGGATCTAGTTGAGTTTCCAGCTAGAAGAAAATCGGTTGGTAGAAAATGGTTGTTTAAGAATAAGTTTAATGCAAAAGGAAAAGTGGAGAAATACAAAGCTTGATTAGTAGAAAAAGGTTATTCCCAGGTAGAGGGAATTGACTTTGGTGAGATTTTTTCTCATGTTGCCAAGTTAAGTTCTATTAGATTTATTTTATGTATTGTTGTTTCTTTTGATATTGAAATGGAACAAATGGATGTGAAGACAACATTCCTACACGGGGATCTGGAAGAAGAATTCTACATGAAGCATTCAGAAGGATTTGTAGTGATAGGAAAGAAAGAGTTGGTATGTAAGCTAAAGAAGTCACTATATGATCTGAAGCAATCACCTAGGATGTGGTACCAAAATTTTGACACATACATCCTTGGATTGGTATTTTTGAGAAGAAGGGATGATCACTGTGTATATTCCGAGCAGGTTGGTAATCACTTCATTTATGTAGTGTTGTATGTTGGTGACATGTTGCTGGTAGGAAATAACATGGATGTTATCAAGGAGGTGAAATCACAACTATCCTCCAAATTTGAAATAAAGGATCTCAGTGTTGCTAACTTCATTCTAGGAATGGATATTAAAAGAGATCATGCAAACAAGAAACTCCGGTTGAATCAAAGAAACTATGTTGAGATGATATTTCATAGGTTTAATATGCATGGAAGTAAACCAATCAAGTTTCCTATTCCTATAGGTGTAAAATTATCTGCAGATCAGTGTCCCAAGACACAGGAAGAAGAAGAGGGCATGTTCCATGTTCTGTATGCCAGTGAAGTTGGTAGTTTGATGTATGCAATGGTCTGTACTAGGCCATACATTGCACATGCAATGGGTTTTTTGGGAAGGTATATGTCAAAACCAGGGAAGGAACATTGGACAACAATAAAGAGGGTCTTCAGGTATTTGTGTGGCAGTACCCGTTATGGATTGTGCTACCAAGGAAGATCAGGATTGGACAGAATGTTGGACATACACAGGTTTGTTGATTCAGATTGGGCTACAGATATGGATCGCAGAAGATCTACATGTGGGTATGTGTTTAACCTATTTGGAGGAGCAATCAGTTGGATGAAGAAAAGATAGGCTCTAGTGGCACTCTCAAATATAGAAGTTGAATACATTAAAGCCACTCATGCAATAAAGGAAGCAATATGGTTACATATATTGTTTTCAAGTATTGGATTGGTACAACAAGAAGTGAGATTATATTATGACAGTCAGAGTGCAATCTTCCTGGCAAAGAACCCTGCTTATCATTCAAAGAAAAAACATATTGATGTTCAGTATCACTTTGTGACAGACATGGTTGAAGAAAATAAGGTGTTCCTGGAAAAGTTTGACACTTTGAATAATGTTGTAGATTCATTGACAAAGTCTGTGAGAATAGAGAAGTTCTCCTGGTGTAGAGGAACAATGGGCATTACTGCCCTGGATTGTTGACTATGTAATCTTGTGAACCCATGTATGCAAAGAAAAAAACAAGTGGGAGAATGTTGGTTATGTGTTATATTCTTTGCATGTGTGTGTGTGGGTGCGTCATATTTGACAACTGTGTTTGACGATCCCAACTTCCTATTTTGGGCATTTTTTTTTCTATTTTAGCATATTTTTCTATTTTTAGCAGTTTTATAAATTAATCTCGGATTAAGGGATTAGGGTTTTGGTAGCTACGAAATACCTAAAATATTGTATATATTGTATGGTGAATGGTGAAATTAATACAATGAAGAGTTGAAAGGTGCGGCACCAAGGAAGGATGGTTTTCTCCCGGTTAAGGGTTTCCAGCATAAATCTGTGTATTATTTGTATGGTCCATTTATTAATTTATTTTTTCACGGGTTTAAAACTTACAAAAATTGCTAACCTGACATGACACATGGACACTAACATGGAATGAAACATCATCCTAAGGTGTCAAATTGGTAGATGTGGCACGACACTTGGATGCTGACATCGCATGACATGTCATCTACCTCTTTCCTTCGTTGGCCATCGGTTGATTTTCTTGGATGACCCGAACACCTCGTCGAATCAATCAACGCCCGACCATTGAACCATCAACCATTGATGAATTTTCTTTCTTTATTTGAAACACTTCGCTAAATATGTCAATGCTTGACCACCAACCCATTTTCCATCGAAGATATCCATTGGAGTTTGAAAATACTTTGTTGGATTAGATTGATGCCCGACCGTCGACCATCGTCTGTCAGAGATGTCTCCTAGCTTAACCAAATTATCTGCCATTTTTACTGACCTGACCATCGACTATCTGAGAATGATCTTGGAGACTAAACCAAACTCTTTTCCAATTCAGCCAGCCCAACCATTGTTCATCAACCATTTTTCTTGGAAAAATTCACCACTTAGAAAATTTTCGTCATTTCTTTGATCGATCTGGAGCTTCGATATCTCAATTGAAACAATCTAAACCATTGATTCACTGAAATTCTCCCAACTCTACCAGAGAATATCGACCATCGATGTGGTCCATTTCAAAAACCCCCAAAATGAATCTTGGTCATTAATCGATCCCAACCTCCCAACGACTAAAAATGAATCTCGACCTTCGATTTGATATATATTCGAAACAAATGAAAATGAATCTCGGTCATTTATTTACTCAATGTATTTTTAAATTTATCAAACAAATTTTAGTCATCAATCTCGAGATCAAACATGATCTCATTCGTTGATTCCTAAACTTCTTCCCATCACTATAGGTGACCATTAAAACACGATTTTCAACCTTTCCAAGTCAAATTCTTCTATGCAACTTGAAAATTTATTCCATTAAATTTCTTAAACCGATCCGAGTCACTCAAACTCAAATTTTACTCTGGAATTTGGGGGTTTCACTCAAATTTCTATCTATTTTCCCTAAATTTGTCATAAACAAGTCTACAGTAGCGAATTACTCAATTCACACATGTTCCTGACCCATTTGAAACTTGGTGTTTGAACCTAAGGACTCTGATACCATAATGTAATGTACCCAGCCTCCAGTTGAGCATCATTACGTGTGTAATACACATTAAAATTAATATTTTCTACCTAACTAAATTCCTTTAGCTTACCAATCATAGATCACACACATATTTGACCATTTGACTCATACCACAGTTCTAAATGAATCTAATAGAAAATATTAAACAAGAATGAAACTGTTCAAGAAAACATCAAACACACAACAATCATATAAACCATTTACACAAGGGAATTAACAAAAGAAAAAAACATAAACACTTATCTGTTAATGATTAAGCAACTAGTTGTAAACGAAGGATGAACCTCCTAGCGATAGGATCTGTTGCTTCAAATCTCAACAATAAGACACCCTCGAGTTGAGGCTATAAGTCCACAAATATATATGGCCCTCTCTTGTCCAATGCCCACACACAATAGCCCAAACACCAAGGTTCTACTCCCACAATAGTTCCAATCCCCTATCTCTCTCCATACCCCACAACCTTCACTACCCAAGGAATGTACCCCCTTCACTGCTCACAGTCCCTCAGGATGTATTATTAATTTATCAGGGCCTTTGGTGTACTGGGTTAGCCAGTAACTTTCATCTGGGGACTTATAGGAACTCTTAGCTACCCAAGGAGTTCTCACAACAACCTTCACAAGGCTCTTGAGATATTTCCTCAATAGGAATTCACACCACATTCTTACAACCCGCTTCACAAGCATGCAATCCTCTTTCTTAACACCAAAACATAGCCAAACAATGGTTTCCTTTAGGTATACCATGGTTGGTATTCTTCTTTCTCTACATGTAAAAATTGTCCCTATCCTTCATATGAATTTCATCTTCTTCCTTTCTTTCTTTACTCACACTCTTCTCAAGGATGATTGTACTTCAGGCCATGCTCTCCAATAACTATGGGATGTGACCACTCATATCCACCATCTTACATGAGTTCAAATGATTGGGATTCTCATACTCTCAATCAAAAAATAGAAGTTTATACACAATGATAATAATTTCAGGAATGTGGGTTGGATTAATACCCATGAATAATCTCGTCTTGGATTCCTCTCTCTTGTGGAATCATATCCCATATAGTTATTCATCTATTTCATATCACAACTAGCTATTATCACTTTTATTAATTATTTCAATGTTCATTATATGCAATTCGGCCCCATGCCACAATAAATCAATATAGCCTCTTCGCCCCAACTCATCGTCTCACCAACCTATTTCACATTTATATAATTACAGTGCAATTCTTGGGGATTAAACCCAAGGATGTTGCATTATCTATACTATAAAGAAAAGAAAAACAATCACACGTCGAAATAATTTGTTCCACTCCTTGTATCTTAATCCATAGAATTCATTAATACTAGACTAAAACTATATAGTTACTACATTTCACACAACTTATGTATTCAAGATTGACTATCAAAGAAAAGGAACGTGAATTAGAAAAAAGAATAAGACAATAACAAGAATTCAAATAAACAAAACAAGGAAACAAAAACTTAATATGCACCTATAGAGTGGGCCCTACCTTTATGGAACAAAGAGCTAGATAAAAACTCATAGTTGTAGGAACTTCAACATCATATTAATTTAATCAAGAAATATTTTTTCATCACAAGCAATTCACTTCCCTTGTCTATAATGAATCTTGATTTCTCTCTATATATTTGTATATATCTCCCTCTTGTTGTAAGGATGAATATCAGTTTGATAATAAAATTTAAAAAATAGAGTTTTAAATGACATTCTAATAATCTTTAAATACAGATTCCTCAATCGACAAGGTATGGTTAATTGTCTTATAAAGGAGGAGATGCATAGAATAAAGTTGGTTATTATTCATTAAATGTGTAGGCATATACCAAATAACAACTTTTTAATTACATTGCACATCTTAAACCATATGGAAATTATAATGAATTTTGGTGTGGTTTAAAAAATTCAAAATATGCACTTCAACATCCACATCATGAGATCCTATTCATCATCTGACACACAGATCCAGGAACATGATTGATAGAATCAGATTAATTTAATGAGCTTGCAATGATTCATAGTAGGGGCTTGTAATGATTTGTAGCATGATATTGTAGTGATCCATAGCATGGTCTTGTAGTGATTTGTATCACAAGTTATAATGATACAATGCATGGGTTTAAAGCGATTCGTAGCAAGTTTCTATAGCAATAATCATGTTTTGTAGAAAATCTAATTTAACTGATTATTTAACATAATAAGTATTGAGTAAACAAGATTTTATCTGCAATATAATTAGAATTCAAAGGAAATTTCCAAAGTTTATGACAAACATTACCTTATGCCTTGAATTCATGAATTGCACAAAAATAGATGTAAAACCTTATATAGGAAGAAAACAAAAGGGTAATGGTGTAGGTCGAAGGATGGTTGAAAAAGGGTAAAAATGAGGCTCATCAGCAATCCTAATAAAAATTTATCTATTAAGATTCCATATAAGAATGGGTCTAGAGATAACAAGAGTTTGGAGTATGAAAATCCTTTAGGATGATATGAGGAGAAATAGAAAAGAAGAATAATAAAATCAATACCCAATGAGTTATTTCTATTGTGGATCAAATTATGATGATTGTTACAAAAGCATCAATCCTTATCAAAAGGAAACCATCAAATCCATACAAGAATGGTGAAAAATATGATGTTTGCAATTTGGAAATCCCCTAGAGTTGTAAGTTTTAAACCTGTGAAGTAGAGAAATGCATACATATTCCAAGAAAAACAAAAATTAATCAATGGCTCATACACATAGTACACAATGATCTATGTTGGAAACCCTTAACCAAGAGAAAACCATCATTTCTCGGTGTCACACCTCTCAACTCTTCATTGTATTAATTTCACTATTTGCAGCACAATATATATACAATATTTTAGGTATTTCGCAACTACCAAAACCCTAATCCCTTAATCCAGGATTAATTTAGAAAACCTCTAAAATTAGAAAAATAGAAAAAAAGAAAAAACCACCCACACCCAAAAGCGGTGTGTAACCAGGGGGGGGGGAATCCTACCCCAACAGGACCCCGCCCCCCCCTCCCGCCCCCCCCCATATATATATATATATATATATATATATATATATATATATATATTACATTTAAACTAATTGAAATGTAAAGTCACACTCTTTTACATAAAGAGACGTGACTTTACCCAATTACATGTATATATAACTCATTTTGTATACCAAATACATCATCGAATAAAAGAATATTATATGTCATTAAATACATTTATTGTTTTATTTGGATTTCATCTTCTAGTTGGAATCAGATCAATTCATTCCTGCAACCTCTAAATCCGTTTGTTCGGTCATACTTGTTAGGAAAAAAGATGGATCATATAGACTTTGTATTGATTATCGAGCATTAAACAAAATTATGATAAAGGATGGATTTCCAATTCCAATTGTGGATGAGTTATTAGATGAGCTCCATGGCACCAAATATTTCTCCAAATTGGACCTTAAGTCGTGTTATTACCAAATAATAATTCTAGAGGAAGACGTTCCCAAAACTAATTTCTATACCCATGAAGGGTTGTATGAATTTTAAGTCATGCCTTTTAGTCTATCCAATGCTCCTTATACCTTCCAAATAATGATGAATGATTTATTCTGTTCGTACCTATGAAATTTTGTACTTGTCTTGTTTGATGATATCCTTGTTTATAGAAAAAACTGGAACTCACATCTTAAGCACATTAAGACAATATTAAAAATCCTTCAAGAAAGTAACTTCTATGCTATAAACTCCAAATGTATTTTTGGACATAAAGAGATAGCATTTTTGGGACATGTTGTATCAGATGAAGGAATCAAGGTTGATCTAAATAAAATTGCGACAGTTACTAAGCGTCCTATCCCTAAATCAATCAAATTGTTACGAGGATTCCTAGATATTACCAGGTACTACAGAAGGTTTGTTCGAAACTATGAAGAAATTGTGGCCCCATTAACAACATTATTGAAGAAAGATGCATTTATGTGGAATGACAAAGCAGAAGCATGTTTTAGAATATTGAAGCTCTTAATGACATCCACTTCGATTTTGTTAGCACCATATTTCTCCAAATCATTTGTCCTTGAATGTGATTCTTAAGAAGTTTGATTAGGTGTCGTACTTGTGCAAGATAACCATCCCATCACATTTGAAAGTCAAAATTTCAAACCAAGCGAGAAAACAAAATCAACATATGACAAAGAAATGTTGGCAATTGTGCATGCCTTGGTTAAGTGGAAACAATACTTGTTGGGAGAGAAATTTCTATTGAAAATAGACCACAATAGCTTGAAGTATTTTTTAACTCAGAAAAATATTTCATCAAAGCAACAAAAATGGGTGAGAAAAATCCAGGTCTTTGATTTTGATATTGTTTATAAAAAAGAGAAGGAGAATTTGGTTGCGGACGGATTATCCAGAAAACTCGATAATGATGCTACTCTATTTGTTATTTCCATCATCGTGCCTGAATGGATTTCATAAGTCCAAACTGAATATATCAAAAATCCAGAAATTAGAAGACTGATAGAGGAAGTCCAAAGCAACCCAACTACAAATCCTAAATTGACTTGGGAGTATGACATACTATGGTAAAAACAAAAAATATTTTTCCCCTTCTCTTCCTGGTTCAAACTCCAAGTTTTGAAAGAAAATCATGATTCTCCATCAGCAGACCATGTGGGGTTTTTCAAAACTTACTACAATATACGGTGGTCATTTTTCTAGAAAGGTATGTGATCCAACATTCAGAAATATGTGGAAGAATGTGACACCTTTCAAAGACAAAATTTTGAAACTATTGATCCTCTAGGCCTTATGTAACCTCTTCATATCCCAACCCAAAAATGGTCTGAAATATCTATGGACTTTATTACTAGTCTTCCCACCTCTGAAGGAAAAGATGTTATATTCATAATCGTTGATCGATTAACCAAATATGCCCACTTTGTCGAGATCTCTTCAAAGGCCAAGGCTAGTCAAGTCATTGATATCAATGTTAAAAATATTTTTAAACTTCATGGATTTCCCAAAGTTATCGTAAGCGATAGGGATCCCAAGTTTACGAGCAATTTTTGGAAGGAACTGTTTTTCCAAGTGGGGACATCCTTAACCATGAGCACTTCATACCATCCCCAAACAGATGGCCAAATTGAAGTGGTTAATAAATGCCTCGAAGGGTATCTAAGTAATGTTTTGAATGATCATTAGACACAATGGATCAATTGACTACATCTCGCAGAATGTTGGTACAATAGTACATATCATACCTCAGCAAAAATGTCCCCATTTGAAGCATTGCATGGTTATCCGCCTCCCTCCATTAAGGAGTATGTTATCAATTCTAAGGTTCCCGCGAAAGACTATTTAGTCGCATCGGATAAATTTCTACACACTCTTAAAGCTCACCTCGAACAAACAAGGAACCGAATGAAACAATAGGCTAACAAAATAAGAACCGACAAAGAATTTACAACAGGTGATTGTGTGTTTGTTTGACTGTAGCCTTACAAGCAGAGTTTTCTTAAAATTACAAGAAACACAAACTGATTCCTACATTCCATGGACCCTATAAAATTTGAAAAAGCATTGGACATGTTGCTTGCGCCCTTGATATTCCAAATAAAGGAAAATTGCATGATGTTTTTCATGTTTCTTGTTTGAAGAAAAATCTAGGTTCTATCATCCATATACAAACATAGTTGTCTCTTTTAGATGAATAAGGAAGATTAATTTTAATACGTGAAGGAATCCTCGAAGTACGAACCAAATTCCTACATTCTAGAAGAATTAATGGATTTCTGATCAAATGGAAGAACCTACCTGACGATGAAGCTACTTGGGAAGATGAGGTGTTTATATCTAAACATTCATCCCTACCCATTCTTCGAGGAAAAATCTTTTTAAGGAGGGATGACTTGTAATATATATATATATATATTACATTTAAACTAATTTAAATGTAAAGTCAGGCTCTTTTGCATAAAGAGATGTGACTTTACCCAATTACATGTATATATAACTCATTTTGTATACCAAATACATCATCGAATAAAATAATATTATATGTTATTAAATACATTTATTGTTGTATTTGGTTTTCATCTTTCAAAAGATCCTGGAACACGTGACCCAAAAGAGCACTACTAGGGAGGGATCATTAGATGCAGTCATCAAATCTGATGCACTGCCCACACACATGCAAAGAATATAACACCTACCCAACAAGAGCAACATGAAAAACAAAAAAAAATTAGAATAAAATAAGTGGCACCCAATGAAGTCAATATTATTGTGAATGATGTTTACTAGAAAAGCATTAGTCCTTCCCAAAATGAAACAAGGTAAACCATATGAGAATGGTGGCAAATATTGTGAGAATTTGGAGTTTTAAAAAGCTTCAAAATATCGTTAGCAATCATCAAAATTCATAGCCCCCCGAATGGGGTGTTATTGCGCCCATAATGCGCCCATAATGATGATGAGACCGGAGTTCATCAGAGCCACCAATTGGTGGCCTTCTCTCCTTCCAAAGCTGGCGACTGATGCTATATGCATATTAGATATCCTCTTTTGTATCGAGAGTCCCTCCTTGAAGGTTGCGATGGCTAATGGAATGACACTTCCAAATACAAGTTGCTTGGGCTGATTTCCTATGTTAGAGACCCAGGTAGTCGGATCACTTCAATGTATTGTGATTTATTTGGAAAGTAACAAACTCTAGCTTAAAAAGTGTATTTAAAATCTTTTATTTGGAAGTTGTTGTTAATGAAATCAAATTATTTCATAGTTTTAATTAACCTTACTACATTATTGCTTCAAACCAACATTAGAATTGATGTGGTAGCTCAATATCATGCTACGCACTTTTTGTGTCAAAAAATAAAATCCTTATTTCATTGGATATCAATTATATTTATGTATTATCAAGGTTCAAAAAATTGTGAAGTATCAAATTTTAGCTTAAACTAGTGAATTTGGATTCCATGTGAAAAAAATAGTTCTTTTTATTTAAGGCCATCAATTTTGTAGGGTAATGTAATTCACACCATGCATATATGAGTCAAGTAGTGTTCCAATAACACTACTTACAGGTTCTGTCACCTGTGCAGAGCAAGTTCTGAAGATAACTCTCATCTGCTCATCCATTGCGCCTTTACAAAGAACGTCTGGACAATTCTGTCACAAATCCTAAATTCCAATACCATTTGTGACTGTATGGATGCGTGGCTTTTGAATAAGACAACGTCCAAAATTCTTCCAATACTGATGAGTTGGTTCATATGGAAGGAGCGTAACATGGTTGTTTTCAAAGGGAAGACACCCTCGACATTGACTGTTGCCTTTAATACTATTGGAGCTCTCAATAAAAAACATACAGACATCAAGCCTCGGGTGTTAAGAATGAAATTGATCATCAGACTTCATGGATATACAGTGGCATTTTTCGATGGGGCAGTTGTCGCAGGGGGTTGCAATTGTGGTGCAAGGGGTTCATTGAAGTGTTTAGATACTTTAGAATACAAATGGTACATCAATTGTGGAGCAGGATCCAATACCAAAGCAGAGTTAATGGGAACATGGGCCATGCTCACTATTGCAAGAGGCCTATAAATACAACACATTCAGGTTAAGGGGGATTCCAAAGTGATAGTTGACTGGCTCAATCAAAATGGAAAGCTTCAATCTATTAATATCCAAGGGTAGAAGATAAGAATTAGGGGCCTATCGACAGCCTTCCAAGGTATCAGTTTTCAACACATATTCAAGGAATCCAATGAGGAGGCAGATAAACTATCAAAGCAAGAAATCTCCTCTCAGAAAGGAAAACTTAATTTTTTCACTGGGATGGAGAGAATGAGGGGCCAGCTCACCAATTGAACATCTTTTAATAACTTGATTACACTTGGCATTTTTGTGGTTTTGTTTATCCTAGTATGCGCCTAGAGTGCAATACTATGCTATTTTGAGATTACAGTCTTTATTCTCAAATTTTGGTTGAAGCAGCCCTGTAGGGTTTTCAATGCCTCTTGCAATGTTGGTAGGAGTTAATCAAGGTTTATATTGTATGTAGTGGGGAATTGCTGGTCAAACAGATCTAGTTACTGCTCATTATTTATGAGAATGTTAAAAAAAAATTATACTGATATAATTTTTGTGCGGATTTTTTCTTGGAAAAAAGTAGTGTTCCAATAAGCTCATCCAAATACATTTATGTAATTTGAAAATACATTATAGTTTGTTTTACTTTTAATATGGGTGTTATCATTTAACGTGATTGTTAGAAATAATCTATATAATGCTTTGCTCATGTTTTGTTAAAATAAAATATTTATTTAAATGTGAGATTAAACTTATAAATTAAAAATTTATTATTATATTTAATGAAAATATAAATTGATAGTAATAATAATATATATTAATAATTAAATATATATAATTATTTTTGAAAACAATAATAATAATAATTAATAGTTGTTTATAGTTGACAAAGGTAAATTTGAAAAGACAACAATAAAGTATCACATAAACTATTCAATATGCTATTTAAAACAATTAATAGGATATTATTTAGTCATTAATTGTTGTGTTATTTATTTGTAAATTTAATCTTGACCATTAAGAGTGATAATATATTGCTACTACTTTTTGTAAAATGATTTTTTTCATTATATTTTTTTTACTAATTAGTCTATTAGTATATTATTTTTCTTATTAGGGCTAGTAATGTTGGCATGTTTTACAGACAATGTATGCTTGACATTGATGGTAAGTACATCAACGATGATGACCTGAGTACAGGAAGGATGTGTCGGGCGGGCACCAAAAGTCTTTTGGGAAGACGATGCTGAGCTAGCTCGACAAGATCAGAGTATGCAGTGATGGATCTCATTGAGATTTCCTGATGAACATCAAATCTGAGCCCATGGTCCGACCAGCGTTGGATCTAGGAAAATCTACACGCTCTTTAACGAGCAAGGTGAAATGCACAACCCCGAAAAATCTGAAACAGGCACCTCAACAAAGACTCCATTTCAGAGTTTCGGTTACCGGGAGATGGAGAAGTCAAGAGTCAAAACTCTCCAACACAGGAGTTCCAAAATGCCGAAATGTGAATTCCCAAAAACCCGAAACAGATGCATTACTCGAAGTACTGGATACCGAGATTTCGGATACCAGGAGATGGAGAAGTCAAAGACTCTCAACGTCAGTAGTCTCGAAGTGCCGAAATGCGAAATCCCAAAAAACCTGAAACAAGTGCATCACTCGAAGTAATGGATACCGGGATTTTAGATACCGGGAGATAGAGAAGTCACAGACTCTCGTCATCAGGAGTCTCGAAAACGCGAAATGTGAAATGGCGAAATGATCTAAGTTGTTGTATCGGGGTGTGATTTGGGTCGTCAGATCCAGGAGGTGAATGTGACGAACCACGTCAGCAAACCACGTCATCTAAGGACATGTAGCACAATCAGGCAATGATAAGTGTCAAGTTGATTCAACATCTCAGGCACATGTAAGTCACGAATCAGAGTGCCATGTGGCAGCTATTCGACACATGTCAATCCACGTGTGACGTCAGCAAGTTTACATCACACCGGGATTTCGGTTACTGGGAGTTGGAGGAATCAAGAGTGAAGACTCTTCATATTAGGAGTCACGAAATTGCGAAACCCGAGGTCGCGAAATGCCAATTCACCGAAAAGAAAAATGCTGAAATCCCATCAACTGTCCATCTCAGTGGGTTATGTGAGCCATCCGATCACCAAGGGTCGTGTACCATTGACTGGCATAAAGAAGGCCTATGAAGTGTCAAAATCACGACAAGATCGAGACCGTTGGGTCCATAGGACACGTGGTGAAAGATCGTCATTTCGTTGACTGGAGAGTCAAAAGAACGGGGTTCCCTAACCTCTTGAATTCGCGATATGCAAAACTGCGAAACATTCTCAGCTGTCAATTCAAGGTTTGATCTGGACCGTTGATCCAAATTTTTTTTGTATCGGATACCGGGAAATGGGGGGGTCAAGGCTCAAGATTTTTTCATCATAAGAATGTTGAAATCACGATATGCGAAATCGCGAAAAGATCTGGATCGTCAAATCACCATGAATGTGAACCATTGATCTGACTCCATTTCAGAGTTTCGAATACCGGAACTTGGAGGTGTCAAGAACACTTCACCATAGGAACACCGAAGTCCCGAAACGCAAAATTGCGATATGCAGTTTTGAACTAGTTGTTGGTCACCGCCTTGAGTCGCGTGGGGGAAAGAGCTAGTACAAGCAAGCTCCTTTTCATAGTTTTGGGGATCAGGACATGGAGTGTAACAAATCTATACCCTGGGGATCCTGAAATACCGAAATGTGAAATATTGAAATGTGAAATGCCGAAATGAACGCAAGATTTAGAGGAGCCAATCTAACGGTGCAGGTGAAATTCGACACGATCGGAGGGCTAATATTGCTCCTCACAGTGTAACTGCTAGAAACCACTAATGGTTTCTGCTAGAGGACTCGACGACACTTCGACATGATTGACAGAGAAGGTGAAGAGTCTCTAGGGATTTGCCAGTAGAACAAAGACTGTTCGTGGAGGCAATTGATAGCTGGATGAGCGTTGAAACCTGTAACGACAACAAAATAGTTGAGCTCGACTGTAACAGAAGATGAAGAATCTCAACTGATGGTGAGGCAGAGGATTTTGATTATGACACCCAATGATGATGGACAGATGGCATGAAAAAATAGAGAAGCTAAAGAGTTCTCATGATGAACAGGCAGAGCACTAGATATGCAGAGAATGCAGAACGATGAGATAGAGAACATGCACAAGATGCACAGGGAATATAAGAATGTGAAACAAATAAGAGAAGAGTTATTGTTGTTGTTAAGTGTGATGCATGTGTGAAGGAGGTGCAGTGCAACAACTAAAATGGACAAAAGACAAAAGGTGCATTAAAATGGGAATGGTGTAGAAAGCACAAGAGGCAGAAGAACAAAAAAGTGTAATGGATGCGTTCAGGAAGACAATGAGGAAGACTAAGCAGCGAAATCTTTTAGAGTAGTGATGAGACTGGTAAGTTGTCGTTGAACACTATATCACTGTAATAAGTTCGAGTAATTCATAGTCATAATCTAGGGTGGAAGGGAGGTGCTAGGGAGGACTGGTGTCCTCAAAGGTTCAAGTGGGTGCTTGAACACAGGGAGTTGTAGCTTCTTTCTAGTTGGTGCTAGAGAAACCAGGGATTTGGTGCTTCCTTCTAGTTGGTTCTAGAGAAACCAGGCAGTTGGTGCTTCCTTCTAGTTGGTGCTAGAGAAAACAGAGAGTTGGTGCTCTCAGCAAGTAGCATCTTGCAAAATAGAGGTTGCAGCCTCATTATGAGTTAGTGCTCATATGTATGATAATGTAAAGAATGTAAATATTACTTATCATATAAAGAAGAAGAGGTTTTTACCCTATATGGGTTTCCTCAAGAAAATCTGTCTTTGTGTATCTCATATGTGTGACTGATGTTGGATATGTTATTGCTTGTTGCCCTGCATCATTGTGATTGTCATTGAGTTCTTTGTAAGGAATTAAAAATAAGTATAATTGTTCAAGCTCATTAAACATCTAATTCACCCCCCCTCTCAATTGTCCAACACTTGGCATCAGAGCCAGCCCCTTTTTTATCTAAAGGTAGATCCTAGAGCTTAAACATGTCAAGCCATGAAGGAAATTAAACCAATAATGCCCCTCTGTTCAATGGAACAAACTTTGCCTTCTGGAAAGTTAGAATGAGAACCTACATAATGGCTTAGGTGAAGATGTTTGGGATGTGGTAGATACTGGTTATGTAAAGCCAGTTGTACTAGCTAATAAGGATGACAAACTAGAATCTGGCTTCAATGCTAAGGCTATGAATGCTATCTTGAGTGGGCTTGCAAAAGTAGAATTCGTAAAAGTTATGCATCTAGGAACTGCCAAAGAAATGTGGGACAAACTCATTAACAGTTATGAGGGTAATGAGAAGGTAAAGGATGCCAAGCTTCAAACCTACAGAATGCAGTTTGAACAGATGAAGATGAAAGAAGATGAAACTGTTGGAAAATACTTTCTGAGAGTAGAAGAAATGGTAAATGCAATGAAAGAACTTGGTGAAACAATTGAGGAACCTTCTTTAGTTCAGAAAATCTTGAGATCTCTCCCAGATAGGTTTAATCCGAAGATCTTTGCTATAGAAGAACTAAATGATCTAAAAACCTTGGAGTTTGATCAACTTCTAGGAATTAACTGCATATGAAATGAGAATAGTTAAATATAAACCCACCTCTAGAGAAACATCACTTAAGGCAAACAAGAATGAGGATTCTGAGCCCGATGAAATTGAAGAAAAATTTGTGAAGAGACTGAAGAAGGGATCATGCAAAATACAAAGGTAAACTGCCTTTCAAATGCTTCAACTGTGGTAGGATAGGTCATTTTGCAAATAAATGTCCCCACAAAGGAAAGGATCAGACTTGTGATGATGAGGAGAAGTACAAACACAAAAATTTCTTTAAAGGGAATAACTTTAAAAAAAAGGTCTTTGCGTAAACAATGATGATGATCCCTCAGATGATGAAGACAATTATTCATCTATTGAAGATAAACTAAATGACTTCAAACTTATGGCCAAAGAGGACTATGATAATAACAACACAGGGAGTGATGTTAATGAAGAAGAATTTGTGGTTGACATGGAAGGAGAACTGATCAGTGTATTGGAAGAGATTGGCAGACTAAGAATCAAGAACATAAAGCAAAGACAATTGTTGATACAGTTCGAGAAATACAATAAATATCCTGATAAAGACTTTGTCCTACTAAAAGTAGAATTGGAAGAGGCAAAGAAAATCGAAGACATTTTGAAACAATAGTTATCAGAAAAGAAAGCAAGATGTGAAGCATTAGAACAAGAAGTAGTGAAAACTAGGAAAGAGATGGAGAAATTTCAAGCCTTGTACAATCAAAATATGTCAAGTATCAAAGCCTCAGAAGGATTAGCCACCATTCAGAATCAACAAAGGAATCCAAAGCTGAAAACTAGTTTGGGTTATGAAGAGGGATCAAGTAGTGGTAAGTTGGGAAATGAAGAACCCATCAAGTTTGTCAAAAGTACAACCAATGACAACAACAAACCTGCAGAAACAAAGGAAGACAATCAACTGCCTAGGAAGAGTAAAGAAAAAGGTACCAGGACTGAATCTGTAGAACAAAGAAACAATGTGCTCCCTACTGAAAGAAGTCATCAACAAGGAAGAAATTGATTTTCTCAAAGAAGACAACCACTTTCTAGGTACAAAGAATTTTTCTATGGTTATTGCTTCTACTATTCTAATTTTGGTCACAAAGCTGTAAATTGTTCCTTAAGACTTAGACATGAGAAATTAATATTTCGAAGGAATAAATACTTCCCACAACAAATATTGATACAACCAAGTAATAGACCTTCACAGACTGCAAATTGTTAAATTAAGTCTAGGAACATGCAACTAAGGAGGTCAAGAAATAATCAGCAAACAATAAGTAGACAACGCTACAACAATGAGTTTGACCTATTGAACAGTGATATTGAATGCTACATCTGTCATAACTATGGACATAAATCTATTGATTGTCGTTTAAGGAACTATGAACCAAATTCGAAATCCTCTGCTGAAAATTTCAAGTTTTGGAAAAAGAAGGAAAGTGACAAGTGTGGATTAGTATTGTCTTCTCAAAGAAAAAATAACCCTTGGTATATATATAGTGGATGCTCCAAACATATGACGGGAGACAAAGGCAAGTTTCTATCCCTGAGTGAAGGCAAATCGGGAAACGCAAGTTTTGGAAATGATGCTCTAGGTAAAATAAAGGGAAAAGGGATGGTGAGGTTAAGTAATGGAAAAGGAAAATCCCAAGATGTTCTACTTATAGATGGGCTGAAACATAATCTTCTCAGTGTAAGTCAAATGTGTGACTGAGGATGTGAAGTGGTGTTCACATTCAAGGACTGTAAGATAAAGTCTGTAAACTCAGGACAAGTGGTGGCCAAAGGCATAAGGACAGAAAATAATGTATATGTGCTGAAAGAAAATAGAGAAGAATGTCATCTAAGAAAATATGATGAAATTTGGTTGTGGCATAGGAGACTTGGAATTCTAAACTTTGACCACTTAATCAAACTCAGAAATATCGAGGCAGTAAAAGATCTTCCAAGAATATCAAAGCCCCAAGATTCAATGTGTAAACCCTGCCAAGTAGGAAAGCTAAACAGAACACAGTTTAAGTCCAAGATCTTTACTTCAATAGAGAAGTCACTTCAACTAGTTCATATGGATTTATGTGGACCATCAAGACAGGAAGGCACAAGGAAATAAAACTACTTCATGCTGATTATTGATGATTACTTTAGACTTACTTGGGTTGCCTTTCTCAAAGAAAAAAATGAAGCATTTGAGAAGTTTAAAATATTTGAGGCTTTAACTGAGACTCAAACAGGCAAGAGGTTAAAGGCAGTAAGATCAGACCAAGGAGGAGATTTAATGTCAAGTGACTTCAAGGAATTCTGTGACAAACATGGGATCAAGAGAGAATACACAATCCCAAGAACTCCACAACAAAATGGAGTAGTTGAGAGGCAAAACAGAATAATGCAGGAAATGGTCAGGTCAATGATGAATGAGAAGAACATTTGTCAAACCTACTGGGTAGAAGCAATACACACAACAGTCCATGTTCTTAACAAAGCCCACCTCAGACCACAAAGTGACAAGACACCTTATGAACTATGGTTTGGGAGACCTGCCTCAATTAAACACTTCAAAGTCTTTGGGAGTAAATGCTACATAAAGAATAATGATGAGAACCTTGGCAAATATGATGACAGGGCTGATGAAGGTATCTTCTTGGGGTATGCTACAAATAGTAAAGGATACATATGCTATAATAAGAGGCTGCATAAAATGGTTGACTGTATTGATGTAAAAATCGATGAAGGAATCCCAACAAGAGAGATGTATAGGAATGAGTCTTCTACAGAAGACATAGCTAAAGCTGAAGATGAACAAGTCCAAGAATCAGAAAACAAAGACTCTGAATCAGATGAATACACAGACACTCAGACAGACTCAAATCAACAGTCAACTTCAAATTCCTCCTCCAGAATCATTCAAAAGAATCATCCCGCAAGTCAGATAATTGGAGAAAAAGACAAAGGTGTACAAACTAGGAGAAATCTAATCAAAACCACTGAACAATCTCATATAGCTTTCATATCCATGATGGAACCCAAGAATTTCAATGAAGCCAACAAAGATGACCACTGGGTTAAAGCAATGAATGATGAACTTGATCAGATTGAGAAAAACAATACATGGGAGATGGTTCATAGACCTGAAGGTAAAAACTTCATTGGCTCCAAATGGATCTTTAAGAATAAATTGAATGAGCAAGGACAAGTTGTCAGGAACAAAGTAAGGCTAGTCTGTAAAGGATATGCTCATATAGAAGGACTGGATTATGATGAAACATTTTCACCTGTAGCAAGATTAGAAGCTATCATAATGTTTCTTGCCTATGCTTGTCACAAAATATTTAAAGTCTATCAAATGGATGTCAAGTCAGCTTTTCTAAATGGAGATTTAAGTGAAAAAGTTTATATGGAACAACCAGAGGGTTTCAAACTGTCTGATAATCTTGACTTAGTATGAAAGATGAAGAAATCTTTATATTGGTTAAAACAAGCCCCTCGAGCCTAGTATCACACACTAGATATGTATCTCAAAGACAAAGGGTTCAAGAGAGGAACAACATACAACAATCTGTATATTAAAACTGAGGATAATGATTTGCTCATCGTATTGGTCTATGTAGATGACATCATCTTCGGATGTAATAAGGATCCATTGGTACAATGGTTTTCTTCTGCCATGGAGTCTGAGTTTGAAATGTCTATGATAGGAGAACTATCATTTTTTCTTGGTCTGCAAATTACTCAGAGGACTGAAGGGATGTTCATTTCTCAAGAAAAATATCTAAGAGAAATGCTAAAAAGGTTTCAAATAGAAGATTCTAAACCTGTGGGTACACCTATGTCTACTGGATGTAAATTAAGCAAGGATGACGACTCACCTGATGTTGATCAAAGCTCATATAGATCAATGATTGGCAACCTTTCGTACATCACAACATCTCGCCTAGACATAATGCATGCTATAGGAATGGTAGGAAGATATCAAGCTGCACATAAACAGAGTCATTTGCATGCTGTCAAAAGGATATTCAGGTATTTAAAAGAAACAATGACTTATGGTCTGTGGTATCCCAGAAATCAAAATTTTCAATTAACTACTTATTTAGATGCAGATTGGGCAAACTGTGTTGATGAGAGAAAAAGCACCAGTGGAGGAGCATTCTTCCTGGGTGACTCTTTAGTAGCATGGCTTAGTAAAAAGAAAGGTTCCATTTCTTTATCAACCACAGAGGCAGATTACATTGCTGCTACTACCTGTTGCACTCAAGTATTATGGATGATTCAAACACTTGCATACTTGGAGGTAAAATACATTGCACCGATCCCAATTCATTGTGATAACACTAGTGCCATCAGTGTGTCTAAAAATCTTGTATTCCACTCCAGTACCAAGCATATTCCCATAAAATATTATTTTCTGAGAGAGAAGGTCACCAATCAGATTGTTCAGGTCCATTACATTCCCACTACAGAACAAATTGCAGACATCTTTACTAAACCCCCTAGCCAAGACACCATTTGAATATCTCAGACAAATGCTAGGTGTCATCTTGTCTCACATATAAGAGATTCCATTCTGTTAGGAGGAGTCCTGTATTGGTTGCATATATGATACCTCCTAAAATTAATGCAACAGCTCAGGGGGAGCATGTTTTCTTTGACATTGATGTCAAAGGGGGAGAAAAGAACAGGGGTGCCTTTGTTGCCATCAATGCCAAAGGGGGATATCGTTGGCATGTTTTACATACAATGTATGTTTGTCATTGATGGAAAGTACAACAATGATGATGACTTGAGTACAAGAAGGATGTGCCAGGTGGGCACCAAAATTCTTTTGGGAAGATGATGCAGAGCTAGCTCAACAAGATCAAAGTATGCAGTGATGGATCTCATTGAGATTTCCCGATGAATGTTAGATATGAGCCTGTGGTCCGACAAGCGTTGGATCCAGGAAAACCTGCATGCTCTTTAACGAGCAAGGTGAAATGTGCAACGTCAAAAAATCCAAAACAGGCATCTCAACAAAGACTCCATTTCAGAGTTTCAGTTACCTGGAGATGGAGAAGTCAAGAGTCAAAACTCTCCAACACAGGAGTCCCGAAATGCCGAAATGCGAAATCCTGAAAACCTGAAACAAACACATTACTCGAATTATTGGATACCAGGATTCTAGATACCGGGAGATGGAGAAGTAAAAAAATCTGAACATCAGCAGTCCCAAAGTGCCGAAATGCGAAATCTCGAAAAAACCGAAACATGCGCATCACTTGAAGTAATGGATACCGGGAGATAGAGATGTCATGGACTCTCATCATCAGGAGTCCCGAAAACATGAAATGTGAAATGGTGAAATGATCTAAGCCGTTGGATCAGGGTGTGATCTGGGTCGTCAAATCCAGGAGGTGAATGTGACAAACCACGTCAGCAAACCACGTCAGCAAAGGACACATGGCACAATCAGGGAATGAAAAGTGTTAAGATGATTCAACATCTCAGGCGCATGTAAGTCATGAATCAAAGTGCCATGTGGCATCTATTCGACACATTTCAATCCACATGTGACGTCAATAGGTTTACATCACACTAGAATTTTGGTCACTAGGAGTTGGAGGAATCAAGAGTGAAGACTCTTCTATTGGATTACTGAGAGGGGGGGTGAATCAGTAATAACGTAATTTTAATCCTTTTTCTTTAAATGTTATATCAATGTAGAATTATTATCCAATAATGAGCAGTAATAAATAAGCAATGAACAAATGAACAATCATACACATACACAGTACACCAGTGTTTTACGTGGAAACCCAA
>JZKD02S1776872.1:130301-143271 GCA_000966675.3 Picea glauca
TTATATTACATCAATCATCAATCAATCAATCCTTTGACATCAATCAATTACTTGACATCAATCAATGACATCAATAAATCAAACCATTGGCATCAATGACAACATGATCCAACATCTTCATCTCAGGAGTCCCGAAATCTCAAAACGCGAAGTCGCGAAATGTCGATTCACCAAAAATAAAAACATCAAAATCTCGTCAACTGTCCATCTCAGTGGGTTATGTGAGCCATCCAATCACCAAGGGTTGTGTACCGTTGACTAGCATAAATAAGGCTTGTGAAGTGTCGAAATCACGACAAGATCGGGACCATTGGGTCCATAGGAAACGTGGTGAAAGATCCTCATTTTGTTGACTGGAGAGTCAAAGGAACGAGGTTCCCTAACCTCTCAAATTCGCGATATGCAAAATCGTGAAACATTCTCAACCATCAATTTAAGGTTTGATCTGGACCATTGATCCAATTTTTTTTTGTATCGGATACCGGGAAATGGAGGGGTCAAGGCTCAAGATTTTTTCATCATAAGAATACTGAAATCGCGATATGCAAAATCACAAAGAGATCTGGACTGTCGAATCGTCAGGAATGTGAACCATTAATCTGATTCCATTTCGGAGTTTCGGATACTGGAACTTGGAGGTGTCAAAAACACTTCACCACAGGAACACCGAAGTCCCGAAATGTGAAATTGCAATATGTAATTTCAAAATAGCCATTGGTCACTGCCTTTGGTCATGTGGGGGAAGGAGCTAGTACAAGCAAGTTCCTTTTTGGAGTTTTGGGGATCAGGACATGGAGTTTAACAAATCTATACCCCGGGGATCCAAAAATACCGAAATGCAAAATACCGAAATGTGAAATGTCAAAATGAACACAAGATTTAGAGGATCCAATCCAACAGTGCAGGTGAATTTTGGCACGATCGGAGGGCTAATATTGATCCTCATAGTATAACTGCTAGAAACCACTGATGGTTTCTGCTAGAGGACTCGAAGACACTTTGGTGTGATTGACAGAGAAGGTGAAGAGTCTCTAGGGATCTGCCAGTAGAACAAAGACTGTTCATGGAGGCAATTGACAGCTGGATGAGAATTGGAGCCTATAACTACAACAATATAGTTGAGCTCGACTATAACAGAAGATGAAGAATCTCAATTGATGGTGAGGCGAATGATTTTGATTATGACACCCAGTGATGATGGACAGATGGCATGAACAAACAGAGAAGCTGAAGAGTTGCCATGATGAACAAGTAGAGCACTGGACATGCAGAGAATGAAGAACGATGAGATAAAGAACATGCACAAGATGCACATGGAATATAAGAATGTGAAACAAAGAAGAGAAGAGTTGTTGTTGTTGTTAAGTGTGATGAATGTGTGAAGAAGGAGATGCAGTGCAGCAGCTGAAATGGACAAAAGAAAAAAGGTGCATTAAAATGGGAATGGTCCAGAAAGAATAAGAGCTAGAAGAACAGAAAAGTGTAATGGATGCCTGCAGGAATACAGTGAAGAAGAGTGAGCAGCGAAATCTTGCAGAACAATGATGAGACTGGTAAGTTGTCATTGAACATTATATCACTGTAATAAGTTCTAGTAATTCATATTCATAATCTAGGGTGGAAGGGAGTTGCTAGGGAGGACTGATGTCCTCAGAGGTTCAAGTTTGTGCTTGAACACAGGGAGTTGTATCTTCCTTCTAGTTGATGCTAGAGAAACCAAGGAGTTGGTGCTTCCTTCTAGTTGGTGCTAGAGAAACCAGGGAGTTGGTGCTTCCTTCTAGTTGCTGCTAGAGAAAATAGAGAGTTGGTGCTCTCAATAAGTAGCAACTTGCAAAACAGAGGTTGCAACCTCATTATGAGTTGGTGCTCATATGTATGATAATGTAAAGAAGGTAAATATTACTTATCATATAAAGAAGAAGAGGTTTTTACCCTATATGGGTTTCCTCAAGAAAATCTAACTTTGTGTATCTCATATGTGTGATTGATGTTGGATATGCTATTGCTTATTGCCTTGCATCATTGTGTTTGCCATTGAGTTCTTTGTAAAGAATTAAAAATAAGTATAATTGTTCAAGCTCGGTAAACAACTGATTCAGCCCCCCTCTTAGTTGTCCAACAAGTAATTGACTAAAAATTTTCTTTGAAAGCTTAGCGAATCTCTTTAGTTGAGAAATATCCTTTCACTTTGAATTTTAAAAAGTTTACCTTAAGCTAGATCATGATAATGAAATTCTTTTGCAAAAGTATTAATAGTAAGAAATTCCATTTTTTTGTTAAATATAAGGAGGTAAACCATTGATATACTTAAAAAAAATGTACAACTCTGTAAAATTCAATATTTTCATTGTCTTAATTACTATCTAGTTCCGTATATTCGGGTGGAAAAAATTCTTTCCTAATATGGTTGAAAATTATTCCATGTGTCGATGGGTCTACTAACTCATCTTATTTAGTTAAAAGTTTTTTCAAAAAAAAAAGTTTAGAAATTGACATTTTCAAGTATTCTATGGTGATTATTTCATCTTCATAATGCTTATGGACAAAAAGTAGGATTATGGTTGTTGTAACCAATTACCTACTACTTATACATCAATATTTCCTTTTATATTAGGAATTTTTAGATCTATTTAAATGTTCTAGGCTGAGATAAGATTGTCAAACATGGATCCTATCAAGTTACTAGTCAAAATAGAACCCATGTTACTAGTAAGCCAAGTAAGGATTTCATTAAAATGTCCATACATGTCTTCTCTCTATAAAGCAAGTGCTCATTATATGAGCTGTTCTTTCTCACTAGAAGTTTTATTGTTCTTTATTTCTTTTGACATCCTAGGTCCAAGGTTTCAAGCACATCAATACTCAAAACTTAAAGGTAGTGGTAAATTGAATAACTATCTTTAACCATGTTTGTATAAGCATTGGGCTGCTAATTACACAAGTAGTGTTTAGTAAGGATAGTGTTATAATTTGATAAGGAATTCACTATCATAAATTTTTCTTGAATACTAATGGTCGATGTCACCCATTTGAGGATAGGGGACAATAGAGTCCAATGAAATAATTAAGCTTTGTTATGAGAGAAGCATACAAAAACTAAATTGTCTAAGAAAACCAATGCACACATAACCAAACATAATCAACTATAAACTATAAACAATATCAATCAAATGAAAATGCAAGATGGCAATTGATAATGGAGAAACCTAATAGGTAAAAACTTCAATTCATTAATTAATTGACTCTAGAAGTTGGTCTTCAAAGTCTGTAAGAAACAAACTTCACTACAAGGAAAAGACCTTTTAGCGGAGGTTTCTAATGTTAAAAAATTAGCAAAAATTGTCAAAAAAACCTCCACTACAACAAATGTTTTCAATAGAAGATTTTTTTGTAGACACTATAACGAAACTTGATTATAACTAAGAAAATTTGGGTGGTCGAAGGTGTTAGTAGATGTTTACAAATCGATGCGTTTGTATGAGTAAAAATCATTGGTGCATACATACATATACCACACTGGTGTTATACACTTAAAGTCAAGAACCAGGGCAGTAAAATATGCAATCACTAGAGCAGTAAAATATTTAAGCACTGGGGCATTTTTCTTATAAGCACCGAGGATTTAACAGTAAAACGCACCAGGAGAATTAAAAATAATTAAACACTGGGGTTTTCTCCTTAGAACGCATTGGTGCATTATTAATAAGAAGACACCAGTGTTATATAAAATAATATGCATCGGTGCGTTACCTGGAAAAACCCCCCAGTCCATTAAAAATAGAGAGCACTAGTGCTTTTTAGTAACAAACAAGTGTCGATGCTTATTGTTATTCCCAATATCTAGGGATAACTAGGAGATCATGTCTAGAGGCCCACATGGTCCTAGACATGGAGTACCGAGAGCAGGAGTGACTTGAGCATGGCCCTGGAGGGCCCATCTTTCTTCTTCTTAGCCAGACTTGTCCTGTCAGCAGTACCAGCTTCCATCACTACCGGCCTGGGCTTGCATCAGAGAGGGCTCTTGCTCTATGAGGTAATTGGTCTGAGGTATCATGGTATGTGTCATATTAGATCATTATAACCTTCTTATATATGCATTAGGTTTCTTTCATTTCGGATGACTGCTTGGATCTTACACTAATCCACTTGACCATTGTTGGGGCGATTGATGGGGCAACTTAGCAAGCTGTTATTCATGGGTTTTGGTTAGCCACCAAGGGGGATTTGCAGAGCCATCATCCGCTCCCTCCATCTTATCACTTTTTCGACTTATACCCCACTCATCCATCTCATTCCCCTAGTCTGGCCATTAGGATGACCTTCCAGGGTACATTTTTTCTTGTGGGAAGAAGGGGCTAAAGGCCCAGGGGATAAAAGCATCTGGTAAAAGATAAAAGCCATAGAAAATAAAACCTAGAGATGCTTCACCCAAGGGATCCCCGAGAAGGCAATAAAAAGCCTCTCGATAAGAAACTAAGGAAAAGCCTTGTCCCCAAGCAACACTTTTCATCCATAGGTCTATGTTTTATAGCTAACCGTTTTTCCAAAGAGTCTTAAGGAAAGAGGGTGGAGCATGAGGCCTAGCTTTAGCTACACCGGAATGAGCCTCCTCCCCTTAGGGTTTTGATTAGGTGGCCCTGCCATTGCAGAACCATTAAACCTAACCCTCTTGTCCTTAGGTTTAAGTCCTTCCAAGCCATTAGCCTTTCTCCACTTGACTCCATTTACCCAAGGCACTAGTCTAAGAACAAAACATTGAGGTTTTCATGCTCAAACTTTCTTTCAAACTCTCTTTATTTGAAACCCTAACTAACCCTAGCGTCTAGACTAACCCTAGTTGATGATGACGTCTTGCCTCTTTTAAACTTGTTCTTAGACCAAAAGTTGCGGCTGACTCATCTCTTTGTAGCCATAGAGGTTTCAAGTATTTTCATTGGTTGATTTGTCAAAATGTCCACCTCTTTGACTAGCTAACCCTAACCCTAAAACAACAACAATATAGGTGACGTCATACTTATTAAAAACCCTTGTTTGGCACAAAAAATTTTGACATTTGTCACCCTTTTTGATAGACTTTGAGTTGTTGATTGCATCCATAAGCTTGTTTGAAAAAACGTCCTACTCATTGTCTTCTTCTTTGACCTAATACTAGGGCTAACGTCACCCTATTTCTGCAATAGTGACGCAACAACAATATTTATATGAGCAAATTTGCATTGTGATAATACAAAGATTTGATTTTACACATTGAATGCCTATATCTTGTGTGTATTTATTGAAGAAGTGACGTAAAATATAAGTTTTAATTGCAATCATTAACTTCGTCAATAATTACACTCATTATTGCTCATATATGTTAAAGATAGTTATTAATACTTTGAAGTACTAACCACTGCAGCACATCTTCTAGCTTTATTTGGCTTGTCTCGCAAACAGGTGCCATTCAGTGGAAGATTTTCTCCTTGACTATCTCTCTTGGCAGTAATCTGTAAAAGGAAACCCTTATCTTGATCCTAAAAGACCTTTAGACCTTTCAGAACCCCAGATTACTAGGGACATCTCCCTTGGGATTAGCCACCCTAAATAGAAAGAGCTCCCCATCGAGGTGACAGTGCGTGAGGAAGCTCCTGTTACGCCAGTTTGAAGCCTTGACTCAAGCCACCTAAACCTTTCCTACAAACTATGCGATAATATTTTTGCGCCGTTTTCGGGGAACACTGAGTCTACCTTCCTCAACGACATATCTTTGGTAAGCCTTGCCTCAGAAATTTCTTGTAAGATTACCTGGCGACTCCACTACCTTTTCCCCCCTATTCTTTGGTAGTTTCAAGGAAACTATCTGGCGACTCCAAAAACCAAAAGGAGGTACAATAACCCTCCCCTGACTTTCATAAGGAAGCCTCCTGCTAATTCACCTATTGTCAAGTCACCTTTTGGAAAGAGACTTCCTTTGAATATGATTACTCGTAGTGGAAATATGTATCCAAATCCCGCTGTGGTTACCACAACCACCACTACAACAAACCCTCTGTCTCTTATCAATCCAGATCCTCATAAGTGGTCTCACCCAGAGAGTTATAACTTCTTTGATTTCAACAACATCCAAGGTGGGGAACATGATGTGCGTGTGGATGCATACTCCTGGTTACCTTTCTTTTCGGGAAAAGGAACTCCTGGAAATTCACATTGGACTCAGTTTTGCGACAGCTTTTTCTTTCACCTAGATGGCCAAGATCATCCTGACGTTTTCATGAAACTATTTGCAACCTCTCTTGTAGAAGAATCTAAAGGGTGGATTGATCAACTCCCTGAAAAAAACATAAAAAATATTGAAGAGTTGCAAAGGGCCTTTGGGGTGAGGTGGTGTGACAGAGAAAATCTGCAAGATCTTTTTCTTCAGTACGAAGGCATTTTCAAAGGACCTTGTGAAGATATAAGAGAGTTTACTGATAGGTTTAATCTCTCCCTCAAAAAGGTTCGATCAAAGGTTGGTTCAGAGCAAGCTATCATTGGTCATTACCTGTCCTCTTTGGAGGGAACTTTGCAATTCAGGGTCAAGGACCGCTCACCAACAACCTTGGAGGAAGCACAAGAATTGGCTTTTGAGTTTGAAATAAATTTTGATTTTGATGACTTTATTGAAGAAAGGAACATGAGCTGTGAACCGTGGGATCCAAGAGATGAGCCTGTGATGGAGCCTGAAAATCCAAGCGTCCTCCATATCGAACTAGCTCCTACCAAGAGGAAATGGAGCCTTTCTCAGAATAATGCCTCCTCCCAAGGGCCTCCTTTAAAGAAGACCCATCCAGAGGAAGAAGATTATGATGCATCCAAAGGTTTGGACCTGAATCTCGTACGAGAATTTTCTCTATTCATCAATCAAGTGGGAGATCCAACTCCTAAGAATCATGATTTTAAACCTTTTTTTGTCTCTCTCCGAGTAAATGATCTTATCCTCCACAATTGTCTTTTGCATCTGGGAGCCAAATCCAACATAATGAAGGAAGAATTCATGCGACAATTGGGCCTGAAAATCTCGCAAACAAACACCAAGAATGATTTTGTAAAGGGAGCTATTAAAGATCTCGAGGTAGCTTTTGATTCTTTCCCTGACGCTCCTTTTCGGATTAATGTGTTTGTTGTAAATGGTATTAACAAATTTGGGATTATCATTTGTGATGAGCTTGTTGCACATTTGAGTGGAATCCTTCACAGAGAACAGTCTGAGGCCATCATTCCTCATCCTGAAGGAGGACATTATACCATCCATAGTGAAACTTTTGTTGGCTCACCAATTGAAGACCCTAATGAAATAGATGATCAAATTTTATGCATCAATAGTAGTTTGAGTGATTGGTTCATTCAAGAAGGAAAATTGGATATGGACACAGTAGAGGAAACAAAAGGAATCTGGACACTAGAATTTGATGGTTCACACTCAGTTCTGGGAGCAGGTGCAGGAATAGTTTTAACATCCCCCTCGGGTGAGATTTTCTATCATTCTTACAGATTGGAGTTCAGTTGCACCAACAATGTTGTTGAATATGAAGCTTTGACTTTGGGACTCAACTTGGCCATTGACAAAGGGGCTACAATCCTGGAGGTGAAAGGTGATTCATACCTCATCGTCTCACAGGTCCTAATGAGGTTTTCCACTAAAAATGAAAAGTTGAAGAGGTATCGAGATGTAGCCCAAAATATTGCAAAGAATTTCAAAAGGATATCACTTGAAGTTGTTCCTCGAGAAGAAAACCATGTGGCAGATGCTCTCGCCGTCTCTGCATCCACGTTGCAACCATGTGAAGGACCTCTTCATGATCAGTGCAAGATGGAGTTCCTCTTTAGACCTTCTATTCCTTACAATTTGGAACATTGGCAAGTCTTCGAAGATGATGATCAGATTATCAGATTCATGGAGAATAGCAAAGAATTCATAGATACACAAATAAATTTTCTGGCTGATTCCATGGACTTGGATGTCATCAACCTGCAAAACAACACCTTTCCAAAAGGTTTCATTCCTCTGGAGAATATTTTTGACAGACATGATGTTTTCAAAGGGAGGAGAACCAACAAATAGGCTGAGGAAGCCCTAGAATTCAAGATTGGTACTAAAATGGATCCAAGAGTTGTCAAGATAGGGAAAGGAACTACCGAGAAAGAAAGGAAGGAAATACTTGACCTCATCAGGGAATTCATAGATATCTTTGCCTGGAACTACGATGAATTGAAGGCCTATAGAGGAGATGTTATTCAGCACGCTATACCTTTGATTGAAGGAGCCAAACCTTTTCGACAAAAATTAAGGCACATCAACCCAAAGTTGGCAGGGTAGATACAAAAGGAACTCCAGAATATGGTTGATGCAGGTATCATAGCCCCAATCAGGTATTCTTCCTGGATGTCAAATCTAGTGGTTGTTAGAAAAACGAATGGTGACATCTGCCTATGTGTTGATTTCTGCAACCTCAACCAGATGTCATTGAAAGACAATTATCCTCTCCCGGACATGGAACATCTGCTTCAATGAATTACAGGAGTAGGAATGATGTCAATGTTAGATGGATTCTCAGGATATAACCAAGTTCTACTAAAAAGGGAGGATCAACTCAAAACTGCATTCACTACACCCTGGGGAACATTTATGTACTTGAGGATGTCGTTTGGTCTTATGAATGCGGGTGCAACCTTTCAAAGAGCAATGGATTATGCCTTTAGAGACCTCATACAAAAGATTATAGAGATTTATCAAGATGACCTCACGGTGGTGTCCAAAGAAAGGAAAGATCATCTCTCCCACCTTAGAATTGTTTTCGAGCGATGCAGAGAGTATGGCATCTCGCTAAACCCTAAAAAGTCTGTTTTCGGGATTGATGAGGGAAAATTATTAGCCCACGTGGCCTCACCAGGAGGAGTGTCCATTGACCCTGAACGAGTCCAATCAATAAAGGATGTCCGTCCTCCAGCGAACAAAAAGGCCTTGCAGTCCTTTCTTGGAAAAATCAACTTCATCCGCAGATTTGTACCTAACTTTGTCGAAAGAATAAAACCTTTAAGTGCTCTGCTGAAGAAGGACGTTGCTTTCAGATGGGGAAAAGAGGCTGACAGATCTTTCAAAGATATGAAGAACGCCATCTCTCAAGCCCCGGTCTTGATCAGTCCTGATTTTTCACGAGATTTTATCATTTTCTCATTTGCGTCCCAGGACACCATTGCAGGGGTATTGATGCAAAAGGATGCTGGCAACTTTGAACATCCCGTGGCCTTTATGAGAAAAGTCCTGAGAGATTCAGAATTGAACTACACCATCACGGAAAAACAAGCCTATGCTTTGGTCAAGGCCCTCCAACATTTCAGAAATTATGTCGGTTATAACAAGATCAAGGCTTATGTCCCGTACCCAGCTGTGAAGGATGTCTTGTCACAGCAAGACTGTATGGGAACCAGAGGAAAGTGGGTGTCGAAAATCCAAGAATACAACTTAGAAATAAAACCCACCAAGATAGTAAAGGGACAAGGTTTGGCCCAGATGTTCACAGAAAGCAATCAAGAATCTATACAGATCGGTGAAAACGAGCAGGTAAATGTAATAACTAGTGAATTGGAACATGATGAGTGGTATTCTGACATAATCTATTATTTGAAGAACTTGTCATGTCCTGATCACCTGGTGGATCACAAGAGGAGAGCTTTAAGGTTGAAATCCATGAAATATTGTTTAATAGAAGATGGACTCGGATGGAAGAATCCTGACGACATTATACTTCGATGTGTGAACAAAGATGAGGCAAAGAAGATCTTGAAGGAATTACACTCTGGATATTGTGGTGGATATTTTGCTGCATGTACCACTGCCCACAAAATCTTGAGGGAAGGTTATTACTGGCCGACCCTTTTCTCAGACGCTTATCATCACGTTCGGTCCTGCCAACCTTGCCAATTCTTCATAGGCAAACCAAAGCTCCCAACCCAGCCTTTGAAACCAGTGGTAGTAGAAGCACCTTTTCAGCAGTGGGGCCTGGATTTTATTGGAGAATTCAAGGACAACTCAAGTAATGGATATCAATGGATTTTGATAGCTACAGACTATTTCACTAAATGGGTTGAATCGATTCCTACAAAGAAAGCCAATGAGGAAGTTGTCATGAATTTCTTAGAAGATCGGATTATAACAAGGTTTGGGATACCCTCCAAGATCACTACGGATAATGCCAAGGCTTTTAGTTCCTATGCTCTGGTAGAATTTTGTTTCAAATATGGCATTACCCTGTCTCATTCCTCGAATTATTACCCACAAGGAAATGGACTAGCTGAATCAACTAACAAGAATCTCATGAATATTCTGAAAAAGGTTGTTGAAGAAAATAAGAAGTCATGGGATAGAAAACTAAAGTATGTAGTGTGGGTAGATCGAATAACAACGAAGATAGCCATAGGAAAAACCCCTTTTGAGCTAGTATATGGACTTGAAGAAAAATATCCATGCACATGTCCCCGAGTGGTACATGATATCCCTAGTGGTACATAACTCGGGGACATGTGCTGATTTGTACAACAGTATGACACAGATGCAGAAGCAATTTAAGGGAGAATAAACTAGCTGATAGAATAAGACGAAACTTGAAGAAATGCTTTGGGACAGATGGTAAGAAACCAAGACAAAGTGAAGAGTACTTTCGATCACAAGGCCAAAGGCAGAATTTTCGCTAAGGGAGATCTTGTGCTATTGTGGGACAAAAGAAAAGAGAAACCTGGTATGCACAAGAAATTTGAAAGCCTATGGGGAGGGCCTTACAAAATCAGAAGTTGTGCAAGTATAAACTCTTTCAACCTGGAAACAATGGAAGGAGAAATCCTGAAGTTACCAGTAAACGCTTTGCATTTAAAGCGTTACTATCTTCCGGACACATGATCATACAGGTGAGTAATCACTTCCGTGTATTATACCGCATTGTTTGTTTCCTTTATATATGCATCTTGTTTGTTTCGTGTTTTACTTCCTTGAATGCACATTTACCATGTATATGCTATTGCTTTACGGGGTGGCAATACCACCCCGTCTTTTGTCACTGATGCCTTTTGTCGAGTGTGAGAAGGTCACAGGTCTACGCGAGAGATTGCTAAGGTTCTCATTCGCTCTACAGTTAGCACATGTCCCCGAGTTGGATCCAGATGTTATCCCTGATATCTAGGGATAACTAGGATATCATGTCTCGAGGCCCACATGGTCCTAGACATGGAGTACCGAGAGCAGGAGTGACTTGAGGATGGCCCTGGAGGGCCCATCTTTCTTCTTCTCAGCCAGACTTGTCTTGTCAGCAGTACCATCTTCCATCACTACTGGCCTGGGCTTGCATCAGAGAGGGCTCTTGCTCCATGAGGTAATTGGTCCGAGGTATCATGGTATGTGTCATATTTGATCATTATAACCTTCTTATATATGCATTAGGTTTCTTTCATTTCAGATGATTGCTTGGATCTTACATTAATCCACTTGACCATTGTTGGGGCGATTGATGGGGAAACTTAGCAAGTTGTTATTCATGGGTTTTGGTTAGCCACCAAGGGGGATTTACAGAGCCATCGTCCGCTCCCTCCATCTTATCACTTTTTCGTCTTATACCCCACTCATCCATCCCATTCACCTAGTCTGGCCATTAGGATGACCTTCCAGGGTACATGTTGTCTTGTGGGAAGAAGGGGCTAAATGCCCATGGGTAAAAGTAGCTAGTAAAAGATAAAATCCATAGGAAATAAAACCTAGAGATGCTTTGCCCAGGGGATCCCCGAGAAGGAAATAAAAAGACTCTCGATAAGAAACTAAGGGACCCTAAGAAAAATGATAAAATTAATAAATTCAAGACCTAACCAAGAGGATGGGAGGTCTCATCATGAGCCGACCCATTATGTTCATAGGTATTTAGCAGCATGACATTGCCACCATCTGGTCACCAAACCAGGGAAGTGACCTTTGGTTGCATGGCCAAAGGAAAGGGGGTCTCATCATGAGCCAGCCTTCTCATTTCTGCGAAGATACTAGTGGGTAACGCTGTCAACTCTGGCCACCAAGCCAAGGCAGTGTCCTCTTCGTCAAACTTTGTAGTAAAAAAACAATAAAAGAAAGATAAGGCAAAAGGGGGCTTGGAAAAAATGCATCCATGACGGGTACAACTCGCCTCCTACAAAGGCACCCACAGACAACACCAACCCTTGGTCTTACTATGAATGGACATCCCTAAAACCATATCATCTCATTACACATGGCTTGAATGATCCTTTGAGGAAACTTTCCATCTCCTATGGGTGTTAGCCCAATAGGTTTTTCTGTTGGTTTCCTTAGCTTTGTATAGTAGATCTGTGTAATGTCTTTGAGCTCTTAGATGATGTGATAGAGATTTCATGCATATGTTTGATAATTTTAATGATGAGATATGATTTACATTGCTATGATGTCTAGGACTAATGAGCCCATGGAGGGCGTAGTATTTGATGTGCAGGACCATGCCCAGTGGACAGGTACCAAAGGATCAGTGCACATGGGAAGATGATTAGCTCGGAACTCCATGGGGCTGAAGAGCCCATCAGATGGTTGTTGGGATGGCAGAGGCAGGACAAAGTTGTGACGAGCCCTTGCATGGAGAAGAAGAAGTACACCCTCATCAGGACGCTTTGGAAGATATTGACCTATGGGGTATCAGCCCCTGCAGGTTGTATGATGCCTCTGATGTGAAGGACGCCACCATAGCAGATTGGACGTTTCTGGGAGGATGTGGCAGCGTGTTTGGACCTTGTGGCACGTGTGGCAGCTTGCAGGAGGCCCAGAGGGGCCAACGTCTTGCCTCTTGGATGTTGATTAGGCCCAAAAAGGGCTAACGTCTCCCTTAGAGGGGCCTGACGTCTCCCATTTTAGCTCTATTTTGACATTTTTAGCATTTTAAGTGACAAATAATGAAATATTGTAAAGTCAGCC
>JZKD02S1776872.1:150309-184885 GCA_000966675.3 Picea glauca
CATGCTGATTTTTTGCCAGTTGTCACTTCAGTTTCCTGCATGCTTTCTTTCCCATGATCATCCTTCTTTCCACTTCGGCCTGGTGCCAACACACATACACAGTACACCAATGTTTATGCTCCTTAGACATAAACGCATTAAGGCGTTTGTGTTGAAATGGCACACCAGAAAATAGGAAAACGTTTTAAAAAAAATGTCCAATTGGAAATCGTTTAAAAAAATAAAAATAAAAAAATTCAGAGGGGCAACTATGTTTGAGATTCAATGCAATAAGTGGTCCCTTTGTATCGCATGCCAAAGACTTATATATAGGAAAACAAACCCATTAGATCTAAAATGCCTAAAACAAAAAACCCTAATTCTAAGGTGATAGAGGGATTTAAACCTTAGGGTGAAATTTTTCATTCACGTAAGCAATAAAAAACAAGGGCTTAAGGTAAGTATGAATTATTCTTATTTTTTTTTCTTCTGAATTTTAATTAAACTACAAATAGGAACACAATTTGTAAATTCTTTTATTATCAAAATCAACAATAAAATTTAAAATTTTTATTATGTAGGGTTTTGAGTGAATCACCATACCCTTCAAATCCTAATTTTTTAATAGTTATGTTGTTCCAAAGTATTTTTCTTCTCTAGTGCTCCCCGATATGTCTCTCTTCCAAATCCGTCTCCTGTAAATTTTGGCAAAATATTGAATACCTTCTTAATATTAAAAAATATTTATGAAAAGGGTTTAGAGTGAATCACCATACCCTTCAAATTCTCATATTTTGAATAATACTGTGGTTCCAAAGTATTATGCTCCTCCACAGTGTTCCTTCGTATGTCTCTCTTGCAAGTCTCTCCCCTGCAAAATTTTTCAAAATAATGAATAATGAATTTAGCTTTTTAGTATTTAAATAACTTTATGAAATTCGATTCCCACTCTTTTCTAAATTGTTTAAAAAAAATCGTATTTTTTTATTTTTTATTTTTCAGCACGACGGTGTGTTTATGAAAGATGCACTAGTTTGTCCATATTACATTACACACCCGTGTGTCCATATTAATTGACACACCGATAACATATAATTTTTTTTATTAATAAAATCTTGAAACACGGTGTGGTTAATTTTTCAACACACCGATGCTTATTATTAATATGCACACCAATGTGTTTTGGGTTTACAAACTTACCAGGATACTTTTAAATTTATTTGAACTTTTATTTGCACATAAATAGTATATTCATCTCAAATTATCTTTTAGGATGAATTCAAATGACTTACAATAGTTCAATAAACATTTTACGTTTTATGTCGCCTTATTCTTAAAAAATGGTTTCAAAACTATATTTATACTCAGATTGTTGTATGGTCCTCGAAATTTGTTTTAGATATCTATATAAAACTTTATTGCTAATTTTTATGAAATATAGGGAGAAAGCCTTATTATATTATCAAATGGCCAATTCTTCAAATTCCATCCCTTTCCATATTGCTCAAAGTCCATCGTGAAGTTCTCCCTTTCCATCTCCACTAAGTTTAACTTATTTTATTTATGTTTCGATTATCTCATTGATTTTTTTTTTATCCATGTCAATCTGAATAAAAATGTATCCAAATTTGCAGGATCTTGATTCAAAATTGATTTTAGATGTAGAAAATATTCCAGTACCAGTTCAAAAACGTCAGAAAGTCTTATCAAGAACAACATATTGCAAGCAGTTCATAAATGAAAATGGACAGCCACTTTAGCCTACCATTTGTGACATTCCATCTTCCAGCTACAATCCTGGGTCGACGATGGTAATAATTGTTTGGTATAATTTAATTTGAACAAACAAATTATTGCAGTGTGCTTACTAATATCATCGATGTACTAATGTTAACTATTTTTGAAATTAAGATTCTTCTAATGATGAGCGACCTACCTACCATCTTCCATTGCACCCCACAACATTGTCAACCCAAGAGAAAGCTGCAATGAGAGCACAACTCATAGAGGAAGTGTACCAAGAATAGTTGAATCAACCACCTATTCAATTCCCACTACGTCCAGATTCACCAATTAGAAATGACTACAACAATAGTAATTCTTCAGAAGTTGGCAATGGAGATAATCAAGAAGATGTTGGTATGGATGATTACTTACGGGATACGACCACCATGGAGACAATGTTGTTAGACACATTCCAAAACAATGAAATAGAGGATGATGCTCATATCATTGATACCATTTTCGAAAACCTAAAATATGCTTACACCACCCCTCTCTTTGGACCTAGTTCCCGGTCAAAGTCTACACAACCCGAGACAACAATGAAACTGTACAATGTGAAAACAAAGTTTGGAATGTCAAATGCATGTTTCTCAGCAATATTGAGGTAATTGACCAATAAGTGCCTTATATTAATTTTGAGAAATCTTGTCACAAAATCAACATTAGAAATGGTTTATTTTATAAACGTTAAATGACCTTGTACATTTATATTGCCCACTAACTGCAGGATATTGAAAGATAAGGTTCTTTCTAATGATAATGTTTTTCCCAGTAGCTGGGAAGAGGAAAAACAATTGTTGAAAATGTTGGGTGTTGAGTATATAGCATATCATGCATGTCTGAATGATTATATTCTATATAGAGGAGAATATGTAGACAATGAGATATGACTGATATGTGGGCATGGAAGGTACCATAAATAAAATGAAAATGGTAAATCACATGGTCCTTCTCATAATATATTGAGGCACATGCCTATAATCCCAAGGATTCAAAGCCTCTTTCATTGCAAAGAATTAGCTATGTTGCAAGGATGGCATGCCTCGCACAGAAGTGAGTTGGCAGTTATGTGAATCCCGATAGATTCAATAGCCATGAAGCATATAGAGGATACATGGTCAGAAAAATTCAAGGATGAAGTACAGAGTCTACGAATCATCATAGAAATGGATGGTGTGAACCCATATTCCCTCCAAAACACCGACTATTATGTTTGGCCTGTAGTAGTGATCAATAAAAATACCCCCCCATGGTTTTCCATGAAGAATGAACATATTGTGTTGGCTCTTATAGTCCCTGGTAGAAGACAAGTGAAGAATATGGATGGCTCTTATAGTCTGTGGTAGATGAATTGAAGGAATTATGGGAAGGGATACATGCATATGATGTATCAAGACCCATCACAACATAGAGGAGTTTTACATTGTATGGAATATGTGCTTACACCACACATGATTATCTAGGATTAGGAGTTTACTCTAGTAATTAACATGTTTATTGATTTGTTTATATATGTAACAATATTTATTTTCATATTTAATTCGTTGTGATTGAATTTCTATTACTAAACGCTAACGTGCTATGTATACAATACTTTTCCATGTCTTGTAACTAAAGGCTATAATGGATGTAAATGTTGTGGACCTTCTCTAAAGGCTAGGTGGTCCAACCTGTTGGAACACACACAATTTTGAACTTTTGATTTTTATATTTTTCACCTCTTAGGAGTAAAAGTTTACCCAAAGAAAGCAAAAACTTGGAAAATGTCCTTTTAATTTTAAATCTAATTCATTGCTTGTTATTTAAAGACGTGTACGATATTTTTTGTTGATGAGATTCTTTATTGTGATCGAATGATCCTATTGATCTCCGAAGTTCTGGAGTTGCCTGAGTTTTAAATACAAATTATCTAATGGTCACTTCGGATATTCCAACAAGTTTGAACAATAAAAACCTCGAAGCTCTAAAACCCGAAAATAACAGCTCACGATAATTCCTAAATAACTCACCAACATGAGTCATAGGAAATGTGTCTTTTAAATCTTTCATAAGATGACACGTGGCACTTATTTTTGAAGTTTCCATTGGATGATTCACATGCTCTCGGGTGACACGTGGCACCTCTCTCTTCTTGACACATCATCTAGAATGATGTCATATATGCCACGTCACTCTGAAAAATGGCCCTTCGGGAGTTTAACAAAGAGTGAGTTCACAAATCACCGAAGTTTCAAAATGCCGAAGCATTGGACATTTAAAAGAGAAAAAAGGAGTTAATAAAACATTTTATAATGGAATTTAAACACGATTAATTAAGACTTAAGGGAGATTACTCGTGACTTATTTTCTTCGCAATTTCGGATTTTGGGAAATTTCTCCTTTGATATATTCAAAACCCCCAAATTCTGAACTAAATAAACACTTGAAGTTAATTCAAAATTTTAAACACGGTTAATTAATATTTAAAAGTGATTATTCGGAGATTAACTCCTCCATGGATTCGAGATTCCGGAAGTCTCCACCTTGTCATATCCAAATCTCCCGAACGTGGACCGTCGAAGTATTAATGGCATTTGTGATCGATTAAAGATAATGATTTCAAATGAGGATTGTGGATCGCCAGGTAGTCAATTCCATTGAGGGTGATAAATTTCTCGTCAATGAGGTTATATGAAGATTGATAAACTTTTGTTTGAATAAAAGAACCATTCGCAATTAGCATTTTTATCTAGTGAAGAAATCACAGACTTCCCCTGTAACAGATAATCTCACTCTATTTCCTTGAGGATTATGGCACTGCAAAAAATGGAAAAAAAACTTGATGCAGGAGCATCTCTCCACGTCAGTCAGCCAACCAGCTAGCCCATGTCAGCGCACGCATTCAATGGGAAGAGGCACAGCCTCATTTCAAATTTGAAATTGAATGTAATTAATGTTGTAAGTTGTTGATCCATGGAGCCGTGCCTTTGCATAGGAATTAATGTAGATAGCCTTGAATGTTTGTAAGGCTGAGATCTAGATATGATTCTGGACTAGACAACCCATTCAATGTAATTGAATAAGGTAGGTAGATTGGAGGGAAGATCTCAAAGAGCCCCGCATGTAAAATATAGGGAGATGTTGTTTGTATTATCAGACAAAGGAGAGAAGAAGAGAGAGAGTAGAGAAGAGTCGAAACCTTGTTATAGTCCACGCTCAGAACACCTTTGTAAAAAGACATTTTATTAATACAAATAGAAGAAGTTTTTCCTACATATTATCTTTGTTGTGTGAATGTCTTTAGGTGTTCTTTATATGCTGTAGATGTATTTTGTAGGTATGCATTTGCAGGGGTTGTTTGATTTCAGGGTTAGAGGTCCTTAAGGCTTCACACCAAGAGGGTGTGACAGAACACTGCGGGTTCTGATAGCCGTTCACAGAGGGTGCATTTCTAAATTCTGCGGATTCAGACAAAGGCATTCCAGGAGGGAACAATAGATGAAATCATTGGCTCAGAGGAAGACATCAAGGTTATTGAATACCTTGGAGGTAAGTTTGTGTATGAGAGGCACAGTTGCAGATAGAATCTTTGAGGAGTTCTGTAAGGCTCTTCCAGGAGGGCATTGAGCACAGGCACAAAGTGCACAGAAGAAATATGTTGTGAGTTCAAGGAGAACCAAAATCACTAATGATTCTGAGAACTCTTCCAAGAGGGCATTGAGCGGGTGCATAGGGTGCACCGGAGAGGAAAAAACTATTGGATGTTCTATGGGAAGACACTCTACCAGGAGGGCATTGACTAGATGTGCAGATAGGCACAGGAGAAAAAAATTCTTTGAGTTCTATAATTTGAAGAGGAATCCAGAGAAGGCTCTTCACAGGGTTGTTGAACACCCTGTAGACTCAACAAGAAGTTTTCTTGAGCGAAGGAGTGCCAGGAGGGAATCATATTCCTCTATCTACAGGAGAAGGAAAAAGGGACTTAGTTCCTTAGATATATGAGTTCGTGAGTAAGCTCAGAAGAGATAGCATCGATTTAGCGTGCAGAGATTCTGCAAGGACAGTATAAGTCAAAAGAACCCTTCGAGGATTTGAAAGGGCCAAGCTCAGAAGGGTGAGTTCTTTTACACACACAGGCCACAAGAGGTTGCAGAGGCCATAGAGAGAGAAAATCCTTTGGAAGGTTTGAGTTTAGGGAAGCTTAGGAGGGATAGCGTTTTTATATGCATAGGAGAGAACTCAAAGTCATGGAGCTCACAGGAAAAAGAATCTGAGGTTGAGGCCTTTGGATATTGGAATTTCCTCCAAGCACCGGAAGAACGTGCAGAAGCTTAGGAGGGAGCACAACTGTCGTCGGATCTGGAGCGTTGAAAATTTCTACGTCCAAGGAGAAGAAGAAGAGCGCACAAGAGAAGAGGAGATCGTGAGCCGTTGGATCTCACTCAGAGAACCAATAGTCGTTGGATCTGTCAAAATAAGCATGGAGTCTAACCCTTGTGAGCATAAGGGAGAAGTCTCGAAGGAATGAGCACATCAGGATTTTGGAGTTCAAGATATCGAAAGTCCTGATGACGAGAGATTGAGAAAATTCACAGTGAAAGTCCCAAAATAGATCACAGCCATTCGATTGAGGAAGGACACGTGTCATGATATCACCCACTTCAGGGATTTAGACAACAAGACTCACAGAGGTGAGAATTTTGACTTCACACCTGGCGAAGTCTTGAAACGATCTAGACCGTCCATCCATGGAGGACACATGGTGGAGATCGGGAGTCCATCGGTATTTTAGAAATTGGGGATTCGAGTTGACAGAGGATTTGTGTCACGGGAGGTCATAAGTCATGAAATCACAAAACGACGACGAACATCCATCGTAGGAGGATACATGGAAACAATCTCAGATTTCAGGAGATTTTCCGAAAGGAGTCCATTTCAGCAAATCGAATATCAGGAATTCGGGAGTCTCGTTGACAAGAGGTCAAAATCTTGCATTGATAAATCCTGAAAGGATTTGAACCATTGGATCAAGAGGGGATTAGAGCTGTTGATCTACTCAGATGAGGGGAACCAGGATTCAGGATTTCAGAATTTCAGAATTCAGAACTTCGGGAGTTCCAGGGACAAGGTGTCAGCACATTTCAGTGTTTGGAAACCCGAAATCATGAAAGGAGAAGACCCAAGAAGAATAACATTTTGAATTTTCGGGAATCGACATTTAGGGAGTCAAGTGGATAGAAGGTCAGGATCTTTCTTTAATAAATCCCAAAATAGGACTACGGTCTTATGAGAAGTGGTCACATGGACCAAGGCATAGCCCAGGGGGCTAATTGATGATTAAAGCATTTTGGCATTTCAACATTTCAGAGTTCGGGAGTTCGAGAAGATAGAGGTTCTTGACATCGGGAAACAAAAAGTCTTGAAACCCGAAATTCATGGTCATGTGCAGAGACCGTGAGGAAATAGAAGGACCTTTGGATTGGGTTGATTGAGATTCCAGCAGGGAATCAAAAGAGCCGCTTCAACTCAAGGGGAAGTGAATGAATGATCCTGTGAGCAGACTTCGGCCCAAGGGTCAGAAGGGGTCTATGTCAAGTCTGGTATCAGAGTGGGATTTCATCTGTATATCTCAGGTGAAGTGAGGAGAAGAAAGAAGAGTGTTGAAAACTCTATAGATGATTGTTGCAAGGTAACAATAGGTTTGTCAGGAGAGCAGATAGATATAGCAATATGGCTACAAAATGATATATGAGTGCTGGAAGGAAAGACCCAGAGCTAATGAGTAAGGTTGAATGGGATGAAGAACTTGCTGATATGAGGGAAAGGATGGATGAACTTGCATTGGAGATGCAACAGAATGCAAAGTCGAGATGGGTATATGAATGGCCCATGGGGAAGCCAAAGGTAAAATGGTCATTCAAGGAGTTTATGGCTAGAAGACAACATAGACTATTAAGAGGATGGTTGAGGTATGCTGAAAACCTCAACGGACCTGAGGAGATGGTTTAGGTATGTGAACCAGAGACTGGAAGAAACCTTGATAGTGGGGATGAATTGGGATCAACTGAAGATCTCAAGGACTGTCAAGAAGAAAGTCAAGAAATTCCCAATTGCCAGGAGGGAAAAGAGTTGAGATTACTATGGGATCTCATAGACTGTCATGAGGACAGCCAAGGAGTTTCACATTTCCAGGAGGGAAATGATATGAGGTGATTGCGGTATCTCATGGACTGCCAGGAGGGCAGCAGGAAAATCCCAATTTGCCAGGTGGGCATGGGAACAAAAATGGTATTGTTTGAGGGTCTCATAAACTCAGAGGTGAGTTCGAATTAGCCCAAGGAGCTAACAGATAAGGAATATTAGAGGAATCTTCTAATTATTGGAGGAATTCATATATTCCTACCACTTAGCCCAGAGGAGGCAGAAATCTATGTTGCAGATGAAGTAGCAACAACAAGAGAAAGACAACCAGCTGTGACTGTCAAAGAAGAATTGGAAAAGGTGTTAGAAACTACCCAAGTAGCAGAAGAAGATGAGAATTTTGAGTAGTGGCTCAATATTTTCAACCAGGAAGCTGAAAAGACTGCAACATTGGAGCTTGCAGAAGAGGCAAACAACATGAGATTTGTTGATCTGTGTGAACAGATTGAAGCCCTAGAGAGAAGGGTGTTAGTGAAGATCTTACACATCCAACAAGTGAGGTTGGAAGCAGATGAAGGAGATGACATGGGAGATCATGATGATCTGCCTATCTGCAGAAATAAAATGCAGCTGAGGAGACTGCATGAACAGGGCTAGCCACTGGAGCAGCTTGATGAAGTGATCGAGAATATCAGTGAGTTGATGTTAGGGTCAGCAGAGACTGCTAGCAAGGAGAAGTTGGGTAGAAAGGCAACATCAACACAGTAGCAGAAGAAGCAACAGCAACAGTAGGGAGATGGAGTAGATGAATAGCTCCAGAAATTTGTTTGGGATCCAGGAGGATTTCCACAGCTGAGATGGGAAGCTCATGAGAAGGAGCTCATGAATTTTGCAGCTGAAGAGTATGATGCAGGAGCATCTCTCCACGTCGGCCAGCCAACCATCTATCCCACATCAGCACACGCATTCAATGGGAAGAGGTGCAACCTCATTTCAAATTTGAAATTGAATGTAATTAATGTTGTAGTTTGTTGAGCCATGGAGACATGCCTTTGTGCAGGCATTAGAGTAGATAGTCTTGAATGCTTGTAAGGCTGAGATCTAGATCCGATTATGGACTAGATAGCCCATTCAATGTAATTGAATAGGGTAGGTAGATTGGAGGGAAGAGCTTAAAGAGCCCCTCATGTAAAAGATAGGGAGATCTTCTTTGTATTATCAGACAAAAGAGAGAAGTAGAGAGAGAGTAGAGAAGATCCAAGACCTTGTTACAGTCCACGCTTAGAACACCTTTGTAAAGAGACATTTTATTAATACAAACATAAGCAATTTTTCCTGCATATTATCTGTGTTGTGTGAATGTCTTTATGTTTTCTTTATATGTTGTAGATGTATGTTGTAGGTATGTATTTGCGGGGGTTGTTTGATTTCAGGGTTAAAGGTCTTTAGGGCTTCACACCAAGAGGGTGTGACATAACACTGCGGGTTATGATAGCCGTGCATAGAGGGTGCATTTCTGAATTCTACTGATTTAGACAAAGGGATGCCAGGAGGGCACAATAGCTGAAATCATTGGCTCAGAGGTAGACCTCAAGGTTACTAAATACATTGGAGGTAAGGTTGTGTATGAGAGGCACAGTTGCAGACATAATCTTTGAGGAGTTCTGTAAGGCTTTTCCAGGAGAGCATTGAGCACAGGCATAGAGTGCATAGAAGAACTCTGTTGTGAGTGCAAGGAGAACCAAAATTGCTAAGGATTCTAAGATATTTGTCAAGAGGGAATTGAGGAGGTGCATAGGGTGCACATGAGAGGAAAAAAATGTTGGATGTTCTGTGAGAAGACACTTTTCCAGGAGGGCATTGAGTAAATGTGCAGATAGGCACATGAGAAAAGAACTCTTTGAGTTCTGTAATTTGAAGAGGAATCCAAAGAAGGATCTTCACAGGGTTGTTGAACACCCTGCATACTCAGCAAGAAGTTTTCTTGAGAAAAGGAGTGCCAGGAGGGCATCATATTCCTCTATCTGTAGGAGAAGGAAAAAGGGACTTAGTTCCTTAGAGATCTGAGTTCATGAGTAAGCTCAGAAGAGATAGCAACGATTTAGCATGCAGAGACTCTACGAGGAGAGAAGAAGTCAAAATAACCCTTCGAGGATTCAAAAGGACCAAGCTTAGGAGGGTGAGTTCTTTTACACACACAGGCCGCAAGAGGTTGCAGAGATCAGAGAGAGAGAAAATATTTTGGAAGGTCTGAGTTTAGGGAAGCTCAGGAGGGAAATCTTTTTTATACGTGCATATGAGAACTCAAAGTCATGGAGCTCATAGGGAAAATAATCCGAGGTTGAGGCCTTTGGATATTGGAATTTCCTCCAAGAAACGAAAGAACATGAAGAAGCTCAGGAGGGAGCACAGTTACCGTCAGATTTGTTGAAAGGATCTGGATCGTTGAAAATTTCTCTCCTGTTGCTCCCTAGACGTAGAAAATTTCAATGGTCCATATCCTTTCGGCAGATCTGACGGCATATGTTCTCCCTCCTGAGCTTCTAAGCATTCTTCCAGTGCTTGGAGGAAATTCCAATCCAAAGGCCTCAACCTCAGATTCTTTTCCCTGCGAGCTCCATGACTTTGAGTTCTTGCCTACGCGTATAAAAATGTTGTCCCTCCTTAGCTTCCCTAAACTCAGACCTTCCAAAGGATTTTCTCTCTCTCTGGCCTCTGCAACCTCTTGCGGCCTATGTGTGTAAAATCTCTCACCCTCCTAAGCTTGGCCCTTTCGAATCCTCCAAGGGTTGTTTTGACTTCTTCTCTCCTCGCAGAGTCTCTGTATGCTAAATCGATGCTATATCTTCTGAGATTACTCACAAACTCAGATCTCTAAGGAACTAAGTCCATTTTTCCTTCTCCTATAGATAGAGGAATATGATTCCCTCCTGTCACTCCTTCGCTCAAGAAAACTTCTTGCTGAGTCTACAGGGTGTTCAACAACCCTGTGAAGATCCTTCTCTGGATTCCTCTTCAAATTACAGAACTCAAAGAGTTCTTTTCTCCTGTGCCTATATACACATCTACTCAATGCCCTCCTGGCAGAGTGTCTTCTCATAGAACATCCAACATTTCTGTCCTCTCGTGTGCACCCTATGCACCTGCTCAATGCCCTCTTGGCAGAGCTCTTAGAATCCTTAGTGATTCTAGTTCTCCTTGAACTCACAATAGATTTGTTCTGTGCACTATGTGCCTGTGCTCAATGCCCTCCTGGAAGAGCCTTATAAAACTCCTTAAATATTATGTCTACAACTGTGCCTCCCATACACAACCTTACCTCCAAGGTATTCAATAATCTTGAGGTCTTCCTCTAAGCCAATGATTTCAGCTACTGTGCCCTCCTAGCACGCCTTTGTCTGAATCTGCAGAATTCATAAATTCACCCTCTGTGCACGGCTATCAAAACCCACAGCGTTCTGTCACACCCTCTTGGTGTGAAGCCTCAAAGACCTCTAACCCTGAAATCAAACAACCCCTACAAATGCATACCTACAACATACATCTACAACATTTAAAGAACACATAAAGACATTCACACAACACAGATAATATGCAAGAAAAACTACTTTTGTTTGTATTAATAAAATGTCTCTTTACAAAGGTGTTCTGAGCGTGGACTGTAACAAGGTCTTGGCTCTTCTCTACTCTCTCTCTGCTTCTCTCCTTTGTCTAATAATACAAAGAAGATCTCCCTATATTTTACATGAGGGGCTCTTTGAGCTCTTCCCTCCAATCTACCTATCCTATTCAATTACATTGAATGGGTTGTCTAGTCTAGAATTGGATCTAGATATCATCCTTAAAAACATTTAAGGCTATCTACTCTAATGCTTGTGCAAAGGCATGACTCCATGGCTCAATAGCCTACAACATTAATTACATTCAATTTCAAATTTGAAATGCGGTTGTGCCTCTTCCCATTGAATGTGTGTGCTGACGTGGGTTGTCTAGCTGGCTAGCTAACATGGAGAGATTCTCCTGCATCACAATAGGTGAAGATTCAAACCCAAATGAAGACATTCTATCGAACACTACTCCACAAGTTGCGAACACCATTAAAACATGGACACAAGTTTTTGAGATCCTAGAACATGAAATCATCAACTATCCAAAATACTTCACTGAAGAAGATGATGACTCTTATGTAGCTAAGCTTAGACATATAGCACATTCAGATCTCCACAATATAGTTTCAAGGCCGAGAATCATGCCTTACAACGATATGATAAGATGGACATTGGAACATGTTGACATATAGACGAGAAGCATCATCAACCACCAACATGTTGTTGTCAGCTCTTTCCAACCAGAACACATACAAGTAATGTATAAACTCTCACCTACTCCTAAATACACTTACAACACCACATTCCTTCTAGATTTAGAGAGAAATGAATGTGCCTAGTATGCTAGGAGCGATCATGATATAATCAAGACTTGGTGGGGGCATCCAGAGAAATTCAGAACCGACGTTCATGGTACATATGCCACAACATCTTTAGACGTTCATATGTTTTATGTAGCCATGATGCTCTATCTCTTGTTCAAGAAGAAGAGCCCTACACATTTCTCGGTGGAATGGGTAGACATCGTGAATGAGGTAGCCGAGGGTTACAATTTCAATTGGGCTAAAATGTTGTTAGATAATTTGGCCAAGGAAATCCCTGATTATAAAACAGATAAATCAAAAGGGAAGCCTGCCCCTTTTTACATGTCTTCAAATGTTATGGATGTCATTTACTTCATGACCCCTTTTCCCTTGATGATCTGGAGTTGGACCCCAAACAGTTCTGAGCCTATTCATTTCTATCACTCCAAGTTATGGGAGGAGAAAGCCAAGGATTTATTTTATGAAATATGTCACAATGTTGTAATACCTGTTCACATAGCCATTTATGGTCACCCGCCTCCCCAGATTTCAGAGACGATTATGGGAAACCTAGGTAATCTCACAGATTGGTTCATTGAGGATAATTTATCCTACATCAGATTTTTTTGTTGCTCAGTTCCTCCTCATGATATCCCGCAATTTTTACCCTACAGGCCAGTGTGAAAAGAAGTGGCATACCAAACAGTGATAGGAGGTATCAACAAGGAGCTGAAAGCAGCTCAGAAAAAGGTGTGGTCGACTTTCCCCATTCAAGTTGGCATGTTTACATTATTGGATTTTGGCCACTCTAAAGTTGAGGTTGCAACTTTGGAGGATGTCAAATTGGTTGACATTGAGGTGAAGAAACATGATCCACATAAGATAGTGGAAAAACATCTAGCTTAGTTCAACATGAAGTGGTACATGCATGAAAATTCCCTGTATGATGAAATATTCTTGGGATTTAGATCTTATGAGGAAGTCCAAAACATATTCATGAACCTACCCCTAGACCAACAAGTTGGTTTCCTCAACTTTAAGAAACAAAGGAGAAACAATGTACCAAATATATTGCAAGGAGAGGCAATATCCACACCTCCTTCATAGGAAGCTAAGTCTATAGGATCTGAGCTAGTATCTTCCACTAAACCCAAAGCTGAAAAGGTCCCCAAAAGCTGAGAGGTATTATTTCAGGAGATAATAATGTCACTATCAGGACTAAATAATCCACAGGTGATAGCATGGTTTGAGGCCTTCATGAATCTGGGACAAATTGTCTCTCATTCAACACCAACAAATCCCGCTGGAACCCCGAGTACAATAGGAAAACAACATTCCACCAAAATTGCCTCTCCCATTGTATCATTAACCCCTCTACATACTAGCTTCGAAAATCCTAATTTCAAAATATCTTCTATGGGTGATCTTACTCCCATCTTGCTCGAAGAGATGCCTCCTTCAGATTTCTTCTTTAGTAAGAAATGAAAAGAAATCGTGAAAAGAGAATCTCACCAAAAGGATGGAGTCATCACTAAAAGGAAAATACTGGTTTATGATGGGAATGACCATGATGGTATCGAGTTTGAAAAGGAGATTGCAGGTTCGTTAGGTGCTTTTGCCACTGCCAATGAATGGTATTTGGACAATTTGAATGAACAACTGCAAAATAAGTGCCTATTTGTAGAACACTTTCAAAGTTAGATATATACTATAGAGCAGGCTATCAAAAGTATAATGAACTAGGATTTTGAGCAAATCAGGGCTAGTGATCGACAACAAATTAAACAACTTCAGGATAAATTTGAGTTGCACCATCAAAGTTCACACACCAACCGAAGTCTGGTCACTCAACGCGATGAATTGATAGATCATTTGCATGCCTTATTGACCCTAACAGAGGGTACAATAATAGACATTTCAGCCTTCATAACTCAAGCATTGGAAATCAATGAGGATCTAGAAGTTTCTCAGCAAGAAATTTATCTGAAAGTAGATGCCATCCATAAATGCTATCAAACAGTAGATATTTCCCAAAATGATATCTATGTTAAGGAAAAAGAGGTCCGCTCAGCTCGGTCTAAGTTTCAGGATGTTCTCATATTGATGTAGAAAGCTAATTCCCCTGATTCTCCTCTTCTCTCCTATTTTGAACAAGTAAGAGGTGAAATGGCCCTAATGGCCTGGGAAACAAATATGGGAGAAGGAAATAAAATTTCTAGATAGGTGAAAGAGGCTTTCCTAGAGGCATTTTCATCATTAAAAAAAAAAATTGGTTGAGTTTGAGGGGAATAACATTTCAAAGGCCCTAGGGAAAATTGAGATAGAAATGAACCAACAAAGCTCCAACAAGAAAAAGGAATCTATTCAGGAAACCATCCTAGAAATGAGCCAAATTGATCTTCTAAAAATCAATGAATGGTTAGTTGACCCAAGTTTGTCGTTCCAGGCCACATTCCAAGAAGTAAACAAGATTCAATAAAACTTGCCCCAAATACAAAATATTTTTTTTTCCTTCAAAGTAAATGAGAGGATTGAGCCTTCAAGGTTCGTGATAACATTGGTGGATAGATGTACACAATGAATTGAACTGGAAAAGGCCAGTGCAGTTGGGAGAAAATGAGAAAATATGTGCAGTGTCCATCCCTTCCACCCTCTCCACCTTTCTCCTTCCAGCAGTCACCTACCTCGTCTACTTCTACCACCCGCATTCTAACCTCCACTCATCCCATCCCATCATCAGACACTTGTTCCCTCATAATTATTTTCATGGAAAAGTACTCTTCCATGTGACCGTTATTCATCCCTTAACAACCCAATGTTGTGCTATTCATCTGATTATTCTCCCCCCATGAACTCGACTGTAATTTGTTGCCCCGTTGAACACATTCGACGGGACAGATGGAAACAAGATAAAATGGCCAAAATAGTAAGCCAAATGATTAATATGGCATTAATGACATGTGTGCCTAACCCAAAGGACTAACGAACATGAGCGCTTCTACCAGCAAACGAAGAGATAAAAGAAAGCGCCAATGAAACTCATCAATATTTACACGTTGTTGTTTTATTCAGATGTATTTTATTTTTAGTTAGGTATTGAAAGAAGTCCAACAGTTTTCAGTTATGACAGATTTTGTATAAATACATAGATTTAAGATCTATTCAGGGCTGCTTCTTCCCGAATGTAATAGAGAAACTATCTTTTTGAGTATTAATACAAGTGCAGACATAGATTCTAAGTTTTGTTTAATTTGAGTTATGTGTTGCCTCTGTGTTTTCGTTTCCCCAAATTTCTTTCTGTAATTCTTGAAGAGTTATTGGTTTCAATTTAGTATTACATCTACTGTGATCATAATATACCAGGAGTTCATTCAGTAAACAGATTTTCCTATGTTATTACTGTGAGTAAATCAAGACATATGATTTGCGTGAATTACTTCATTTTATATCCTTTTCAAGGGTGTGTCTTTTACTTTTATTCTACTGCAAACAAGGTGAGGATTATCTACAATTGATAACTGACTTTGCTTAATAGTTTTGTAGATCCTTCTACATCATTTGATATTATAATTGCGACTCAGATAATGAGATACAGTCTCTGTACTGTACTATTATTAATTTCATTTAAAGATTATTTCTCATAAAACTGAAGGTAGAAAAAACAGTCATTAAAACCTTTCTTTTAAAACTTCTGATGCCTAATATTATTCTTTGAGCCTTAGAATTAATATCAAGAACAACATATTTCTGGCATCGTTTCCGGGGAATAAAGAAACGAAATCATTTTCCCTGGGAGAACAACAAGGTAAATTTTTTGTCTTTGATGGTGAACAAATATTGAATACATAAGTAAGGCTTACTTTATTTTTCACCTGGCAACTCCACCATAGAAAAAACTGGCATTCGGTCGAAATAATGCCAAGAAAATCCTAGATGAAAATTAGACTACACCAGTGTCAGATCCCAAAAAATTGTTGAAACCAAAGTGATATCTCAGATAGAATGATGCATCAATAGGTAAAGTCTATCAACCTAGAGTTACACAAGTTAATGTTAAAGTTCCCACTGAAGAACTAACCCCTCAAGAAATTTTTAAACATGTTCATTTTGGAGAGGCATCAACAAGTAAACATGAAGTTAAAATCAAAACTCCAGAGGTAATTATTCCCAAAATAAAATTTGAGATTGACCTGATAGATACTTTTACCAATGAGAACAAAGGATCCCTATCGATCCCCATTGTCATTGACACTCTATCGATTCTTTCCTTTCCCAAAGTAAAGGTTGTTTTTTCTCAAAATAAATGTTATCTATATATACATCCGGTAAACTTGAGGAACCCAACTCAAGTTTCCATTTTCCTCCTCACCTAGATCTTCTGTATCCTCACGATATTTTTCCTGAAGTAGTCAAAATGTCAGTGGTTCAGTCTTTTGAAGTTTTTGAAAATATCGTTTTTAGTCCCTGAAGTTTGTCTCCTAGACTTTAAATGGTCGGCGTTGGAGGTGTTGGTGTTGGTGGTGTCGGAGGTGCAGGAGCTAGTGGACAAGCTCAACCGCTAGGATCTTTTCCAAGGTAGCAACTAGATATGCTCCCTTAGTCCTTCCTATTGTCTTGCATGATTTTCCTGAACATTACATGAAGAACCTCCCCAAATTCATGGGAGAAGGGGATCTAACAACAAAAAAACATATAGCATTTTTCGATCAGTTTGCCGATATCCTTGGAATTAAGCACGAGGACGTTTACTCGAGATTATTAGTACATATGTTTGAAGGAAAGGTGAGAACTTGGTTCAGAGGACTCCCAGTAGGTTCCATACAATCGTATGATGATCTAGAAAATGCCTTCCTAAGATAGTGGGGCGAGAAAAAGGATCATCTTTATTACTTAACCAAATTCAGAGCTTTGAGAAAGAAGACTTTTGAATCAGTCCTTGAATTTATCCAAAGGTTTAACAAGCTTTATCACAAAATCCCAGCCGAAGTTAAACCTTCTCAACCAACTGCAAAGGTCACTTTTGTAGGGTATTTTGATTCTGATTTTTCTCTACTTTTGAGAGAAAGGAGATCTACCACTTTATCAGTAATGAAAGGTAATGCTATAGAAATTGAGTCCAATATGATGGTATCTGGGAAATTAAAAACTAAGATTGATATTGGAGCCAGAGAACCCAAGTGTTTCAAAGAACAGGAAGGACCCTCTGGATCTGGAAAATACACAGAGGAAAAAATGGATGAGATGGCCAAAATTGTTAAAGATTTATAAAAAGAAAATTCGAAGATGGAATTATATCAAGCCAAACAAGATCCATATGTTAGGAATCAATTTAGGAGAAACCCTAATCCTTAGATACAACAAAGACAAGTAAAAAATAAAGATCAAAAGATCCAAGCTCCGTTTAAAACTAAGAATTTCATGCAGAGATATTAAATGAAAGATTACGAGGAGTTAGAGGAAGATATAAACAACCTTAGCAATGATGATATTGAGCCACACTTAACCAAGAAGGATTATGATAAATCCTTAGACCTCGAGTCCCTTTTTAATAATGACAAAAACATAAAAAATCTGGGGGAATCTACATACCAAGGGCTCACCGACTTAATAATGGAAAAATTCCAACATAAAAATGATTTAAGGTCGAGAGAGAAAAGTTCCACAAATATTCCATCGAAAAACATTTTATCATGAAATAAAGAAAATGTGGCAGTAGTCACTAAACCATCAACTGAGACGCAATATTCCTAAACAAAGAAAGATGAAAAAAGAACAGTGCAAAGTAAGAAGCCAGAAAACACGGAAGCTTAGGTTCAGACCAGAGAAATTGAAAAACAATTGCGGGCTTCAATTTAGAAAATGAACTTTATAAAATTAAAATCCCAATGCCTCTAGTTGAAATTGCTAAAAACTCGATCTATAAGAATCAAATTGCTAAAACAATAAATTTTTCTGATGCTGAATGTCAAGTTGATGTTATCAATTTGTAGGACGAAAAACCTACAATCATGTTCGGTCCACACATTGAAAACAATACTTTTTTTTTTCTTCGTTCTATATTACACTAACTGTGCATGATCATTTACTTCAAAATTTCATGCTAGACTTAGGGGACTCTCATAATTTAATGCCTAATATTATCATGGAAAAACTAGGCCTCGAAATTACCAGAACTTATCAAGATTTGTACTCGTTTGATTCTAGAAAGGTTAAGTGTCTAGGTATGATTAAATATTTGGTGTAAATCTTGCTCATATTCCTGTGAAATGTATCCTTATGGATGTGGTATTCATTGAAATTCCTGCCAAGTACGACATGCTTCTATCCAAATCTTGGGGTGCCAATTTAGGAGGATCAGTTCAGCTAGACATGACTTACGCTAGAATCCTAATTTTTGGTGGATAATTTACGCAACTGTATAGAGAAACTAGACTGACGTATACTATAAGTGACCCTCAAAACACTGATAATTACCTAGTGTGTGTTGTTGATCAGGACTTAGGAAATTGTATACTATCTATAGATGATTATTTTTAAGAATGTATAGAAGAAGAAAACCAAAAAATAGAAATTTCAAAGAAAAGTGTAAAATCTAGAGAAGGAATGTGGAAATTTTTCTTGGATGATGCCTCATCCTACAAAGGAGTAGGAGCTAGAGTTCTATTCATGGCACTAGGTGATGAGTATGTTATTCCTTTCTCTTATAGATTATAGTGGGAGGTCGATTATACGAATAATGTATGCGGATATGAAGCTCTGGTTTTAGTATGAGAAGATGCAAGGAAGTTAAAAATCGAACATCTAATAGTTTATGGTGATGCAGGGATCATTGAAAAATAGGTAAAACAACAATATCAAGATAAGAATCCAAGTTTGAGATCATATATAAATTGTGCCTGGGATCTAATAGAGAATTTCTTCTCGTTCTTTAATATTCATTCTATTCCCAAAATGAAAAACCAACAAGTTAATTCCTTGGTGAAGGTTGTTGCGACCTTCATACCACCTACTGTTTTGAAACTGAAATATCACATCGAGATAAGACACATACCTTCGATCCCAAACAATTTTCAACACTGGAAAGTGTTTGAAGACGATGAACAAATCAAATAGTTCTTGGAAATGGTTGTCTAGTTTTTTTAGAGCCACATACATCATGAAAATCAAAATGATCCTTCTTGGATTATGTAGGAAGGGAAGAACCCAGAAAAATTCCAAGATAAGATCGCAAATCACTGAATTCTCTTACTTAAGAACAATAAAATTCCCAGAGGCCTTATCCCCTTAGAAATTTTGTTTGACCAGGATGACATACCTTTAAAGTCTACTTTATGACCTTAACTCGAAGAAGTTGAAGACTGTAATGTGGGAAAAAATGAAGATCCCAAAATGGTCAAATATCATAATACCTTCCATCTCAAATGAAGAGTAAGTACGTTGAGTTACTTAGGCAGTATAAAGATGTTTTTTCATGGTCTTATGACAATTTAAAAATTTGTGATACCTCTGTTATTGAACACAAGATTCCTTTCAAACATGGTATCAAACCTTTTAGGCATAAGATTAGACAGATAAACCCCATTCTCCTTCCAGTGATAGAAAGGGAATTTAAGAAGCTCCTCAATGAAAAAATCATCCTTCCACTCAGATACTCTGAATGGGTAGCCAATTTGGTCCTCGTTAGAAAGAAAAAAGGCAAAATAAGACTCTGTGCTGGTTTTAGAAGCTTAAATTGGTTGTCTCTTAAATATAACTACCCACTCCCAAAGATGGACCATGTTCTAGAGAAGGTAGTAGGGGCTAACATGATTTCCATGATTGATGGTTTTTCAGGATATATGTAGATTGTTGTCCATGAATGTGAAAGAGAAGAGACTACGTTTACCACTCCATGGGGAACATTTATGTACAATAAAATGCCCTTTGGTTTGATGAATGCAGGATCCACTTTCTAGAGAGCGATGGATATCATGTTCATCGGTGAGAGAGACAATTTTTTTGTTATTTATCTAGATGATCTAATGATTTTTTCCAATACTGATGCAAAACATTTGTTGCACCTCAGATAGACCTTCTAAAAATGCAGAAAATTTGGTTTGTCTCTTAATCCCAAAAAGTCACATTTCTTTATGCAAGAAGGTAATATTTTAGGCCACATAGTTTCAAAATAAGGAATCAAGGTCAACCCTAAGTGAGTTGAGCATATTGACATGATTAATATCCCTAGAAACAGAAAAGAAATTCAATCTTTTTTTGGAAAGATCAACTTTTTGAGAAGATTTATTGCCAACTTTACTGAAATAATCAAAATGATTATAGATATGTTAAATAAGGACAACAAAGTAAAATGGACTACATAAGCCAAATCATCTTTCGAGCATTTCAAGAAAGCTATAGGGGAAGCACCAGTACTAGCAAGTCCGGACTATACAAAGGAATTCTTAATCTTCTCGTTTGCTTCTGAACATATTGTTGCAGTAGTAATCCTTCAAAAGAACGAATAAGGTTTCAAATAGATAATATATTTCTTCATCAAAATCGTGAGGGATGAATAATTAAGATACAATATACTTGAAAAAAAAGCTTATGAAATGGTGAAGGCTCTCAAATCTTTCAAAAAATATGTCATGCACTCCAAAATAGTCACCTATGTGCCAACGAATGATATTAAGGATATCTTGGTTCAACCAGGAAATGATGGAAGAAGAGAGAGATGGTTGGCTAAAATTCAAGAGTTTAATCTAGAAGTGAAACCAACCAAGCTAGTAAAAGGTCAAGGTATGGCGAGGCTATTAGCTGAATCAAATTTCAGAGCACTCAGAATAAATAACCTCGAACCACATGATTCTCTCCTGGATATAGAGTAAATTGACGATCATGCACCTATGATTTAGATTGAAGATAAGTTTTCTTCCTCTACCTGGTACTGTGATATTTTTACATACCTCCTTACTCTTCAATGCCCCAAAAAACATGACTCCTTCAAAAGAAAGTACTTTAAAACTACATGCAATTAAGTATTCCATTGTCAATGAGAAGTTGTACTGGAAAGATCCTCTAGGTTTCTTGTTATGTTTCCTAACAAAAGTTGAAACAAAAGGAGTCATTGACCAGTTCCATAAAGGAGTATGCGGGGGGCATCATGCCTGGAGAGCGAGAACTTACAATATTTTAAGGGATGGATATTATTGGCCAAAGTTATTTACTGATGTGAATGCAAGGGTCAGAGCCTGCAATTCATGCCAACTGTTCATCAGCAAGTAGAAGATCCTTTCCCTATCTTTAATCCCAGTAAAAGATAAAGCTCCTTTCCAACAATGGGGCCTACACTTCATCAAATAAATCAGTCTGCAATCAAGTGCTCAACACATATGGATCCTAACCGCTACCAATTATTTTACGAAATGGGTTGAATCCATTCCAAATCAGAATGCTACAGTTTTAGTAGTAATAAATTTCTTGGAAGAAAACATCCTATCAAGATTTACTTGTCCTCAAAAGATAGTCATTGACAATGCTCAAGATTTTAAGTCTATGGCGATGATCAATTTCTTCTAGAAATAAAATATTTTTTTAGGTCATTCTACAACTTACTATCCTCGGGGAAATGGGTTGGTTGAATCATCTAACAAGATCCTAATGACTATAATAAAAAAAAATTGATAGAAAATAAAAAATATTGGCATATCCACCTAAAGTATGCCCTATGGGCGAACCGAATTGACACAAAGAAATCTATAGGTATTTCTCCTTTCCAATTGGTTTATGGTACTGACATTGTCCTTCCTATCAATCTTTCTCTTCTTGTGATGAAACTCTGGTAGGATGCAAATGAAGAGCCAAACGAAGTTACAAGAAAAATGAATCAAATGATCAAATTTCAGAAAAACAAAGTGGAAGTGGATGATAAACTTCAAAAGTACTAGGATAATATGAAGGTCCTTTTCGATAAAAAAGATAAATACAGGGAGTTTCTTCCAAACAATTTAGTTTTAAAATGGGAGGCTAGAAAAGAAGATGCAGGGAAACATGGAAAGTTCGATCATCTTTGGTTTGGACCATTCAAAATTACAGTTGTTGAGGGAAAAAAATATTTATCACTGGAAAATCTTGATGGAGAAATCCTTGATGCTCCTATCAATGGGAGTTACTTAAAACATTTCATGCAGTAGTCATATTTCAAATTTCCATTGTATATATCTGTTTGGATTGACATTCTCTATTTCAATTTTTTATTTTTCTTTCTTTTTGTAAATCATCCAAGTCATTTGATCATTTGTTGTGAATATTTTCAATAAATTATGTTTGTTTGACATCATTAAAACAAAATATAAAAACGCCCCCGGGGGGGCAGCTCAATTGGCAAGGGCCGTGAAAATGAAGTTCCATGAGGTTTCGAGTTCAATTCCCCCCGACTTACAATGTGTGCCGCGTAAGGGGCATCGTGGGCACACCTAGAGGTTATAGTTGTAGCAGTTGGATAGCACGACCACATGTAACGCGAGCATGTGCCCAAGTAGTTGTTGATTCCGCCGGACATAAAAAAAAATAAGTAAAAACATTTGTATCACATACAATCTCTATTCTACGGGATTGTCTGAAATTTCACATTTCATTCCTTTTGCAAAATATATCTTGTTGAACAGGAGGTGAGGTTGAATAAGAATTCAACACTCATTGTTCAAACATTCGATTTCTCTCAAAACATGTGATGAATTGATGATCTGCCTGGTTGAAAGTTCAAAAGGAAAATGAGGTACAAGCTCCTACCTTTCTAGTTTAAATAATGTTTTTAAGGAATTCTTTGAAATTAATGGGAAGGAAGTTTCATTCATAATAATACTATCACTCGACCTAAAAATCTGAGAGATATAAAATTAAAGCTTAAAGGGTGATACTGATAAATTCTAAATCCATCATTGAATTAAAAATAAATAAAAATAAACAAGCTCGAAGGAAGTCTGAATTAAATACACAAACTTATGTGGGATTAGGATTTTTGTTTCAGGTCCTTCAAATCCTTAGTTTGGTTACCTTTGTCTATCCCCAAGTTCTTATCCACTTATGATTGTATTTATCCTTCCTTAATCTTCATAGAAAGAAAGAAACTCACCTCGACTCTGAGAACTCAAAAACATATTTTAAAAACAAGATTAGGTGAAAATATTCATGTTCCTTTGATTTCAATTGAAAAGAGTATGTCTAAGCTAATCCTGATAATTTTATCTCTTCTATCATACTTTAAACTGACTAATTCGCTCAAGGTTGTTCCCTGAAAATATTAATATTCCCATAAAATTCTCCCCTATAAGCGAAAGTGTATTGAAAATTGGAAGAAAGTTAGTTTCAGAGTATTCCTAAAATCGTTGACATACCTCCTTTTCAAAAAATTTAAACAGATATCATCCCTTGTATGATACATACAGATTGATTGCCCCCACTTCAAAATGTTAAAATATAAGACAGATGGTGAAAGGAAATTCATAATTTGATTGCCCCCATCTTGTCCAAAAGAGATGATGAAAGGAAATTCATATAATGATTTCCCTCATCTCCACAAAGTACAAAAGTACTAATGTAAGTGGTGAAAGGAAATTCAATGGGAGAAGTAGATAACTTCACTAGGGTATTGAACAGGTTCGCTAGCAGTGAAGAAATATATATGATATCTGTAATGATGTCATACATATCCATATAACACACTTTGTCATCTAGTTCTCTTTCCGGTGATATTTACATCTTGAACCAACTAGGGATTCCCTAAATAAATTGTTACATCTGCTTAACCTTGATGCAAACAAAGTCGGTCGGAGTCTGATATTTTAGTTAAAGCTATTTTGATTATCTTAAAAAATTCTAAAATCAATTTTAAGAAAAGGAAATTTTAAATATCCTAAATTAAGAGCAATAATTGAGTATGTTTCGAAGGTTCTCAAGATTTGGTTAAGTTCGTTCTTCTATGAATGATTAATTATTGAATAAAAATGGAAAATGTTTTTCAAAAAAGAAATAACGACTACATTTACTCAATAAAGGCACTTGGTATATTGTTCTTTCACGCCTCACAGGGACCCACAATCCCCAGATGGAACCTTTGTTGGAACACACACAATTTTGTTTTTTTGGGTTTTATATTTTTCACCTCTTAGGAGTAAAATTTTACCCAAAGAAAGAAAAAACTTGGAAAATGGCCTTTTAATTTTAAATCAAAATCATTTCTTGTTATTTAATAGCATGTACGATATCTATCGTTGATGAGTTTCCTTATTTTTATTGAACAATCCTAATGATATTTGGAGTTCTGGTGTCGCCTACATTTTAAAGAAAAATTCTCTAACGGTCGCTTCAAATCTCCGCGCTTTGGATATTCGAACAAGTTTGAACAATAAAAACCCCGAAGCTTTGAAACCCGAAAATAACATCTCATGATAAATACAAAAGAACTCACGAACACAAGTCATAGGACACATGTCTTTTAAATATTTCATAAGCTGACACATGGCATTTATTTTTGAAGTTTCCATTGGATGATTCACATTCTCTTAGGTGACACATGGCACCTCTCTCTGCTTGACACATCATCCATAATGATGTCATCTCTACCACGTCACTCCAGAAAATGGCCCTTTGGGATTTTAACAAAGAGTGATTACAAAAATCACCGAAGTTTCAAAATTTCAAAGCATTGGGCATTTAAAAGAGTAAACAGGAGTTAATAAAACATTTAATAACAAAATTTAAACACGATTAATTAATACTTAAGGGAGATTACTCGTGACTTATTTTCTTCGCAATTTCGGATTTTGGGAAATTTCTCTTGTGCTATATTCAAAACCCCCAAAGTCTGAACTTCTGAAACACTTGAAGTTAATTCAACATTTTAAACACGGTTAATTAATATTTAAAAGCGATTATTCAGATATTAACTCCTCCATGGATTCGAGATTTAGGAAGTTTCCACCATATCACATCCAAAGCTCTTGAATGCGAACCATCGAAGTATTGATGACATTTATGAATGATTAAAGATAATGATTTCAAACTAGGATTGCGGATCGTCGAGTAGTCAATTCCATTAAGGGTAATAAATTCCTCGTCAGTGAGGTTATACAAAGATTGATAAACTTTTGTTTGAATAAAAGCACTTCAATTTCAAAATCATTTTCACCATTCGCAATTAGCATTTTTATCTAATGAAGAACTCATAGACTTCCCTTATAATAGGTAATATCACTCTGTTTCCTTGAGGAATATGACGCCACGGAAAATGGAAAAAACACTTGATGCAAGAGGTGAAGATTGAAACCCAAATGCAGACATTCTATCGAACACTACTCTATGAGTCACAAACACCATTAAAACTTAGACACACATTTTTGAGATCCTAGAATGTGAAATCATGAACTGTCCAAAAGACTTTGCAGAAGAAGATGATGAATCTTATGCAAATTAGCTTATACATATAGCACAGTCGAAGCTTCACAAGATAGTTGCACAACTGAGAATCATGCCTTACAACGAAATGATAAGTTGGGCCCTGGAACATGTTGACATCCACGCTAGAAGCATCATCAACCACTAGCAGGTTTTCGTTGGCTCTTTTTGACCAGAACATATACAAGTAATGTATAAACTCTCCCCTACTACGAAATACACTTACAATGTCGCATTCCTTCTAGAGTTTGAGAGAAACGAATGTGCCCAATACGCCAGGAGCGGTCATGATATAATCAAAACCTGGTGGGGGCATCGAGAGAAATTTAGAACCGATTCTCATGGTACGTACGCCACAGTGTTTTTAGATGATCATATGTTGTATGTATCCATGATGCATTGTTTCCTATTTGGGAAGAAGATCCCTACACATTTCTCAGTGGAATGGGTAGCCATCATGATGCAGGAGCATCGCTCACTCATCAAGCGAGTCAACACATTGAGAGGAAACAACTGGACAACACCAGCACACATTTTGAAATACTTTGGAAGTTGTTGCGCCACTCTTTAATGAAGTCATTTATAAATAAGCGCACTTGTATTGTAAAGTGGAACTTGAGCCTTTTAGCTCTCGTTCTTAGTAGATAGGAAGGCATTTAATAGATTTAATGCAGGTAGATAGATGTTTAAGTCTAGATTAGACAGTTCCAGTTTTCGAGAGGGAAAACGGATATAGAGACCCTCCTTTGCACATTGTAAATGATTATTCAGAATTCCTTTATTCAGGAGAAAGAAGAGAGATCAAGCAGAGAATTTGTGAAGAACAGCCATGTATATATGTTTTTGAATTAATAGAAGAGAGTCTTTGATTCAATTTCATGGCTGGTGTTGTTTTCTCTGTGTATGGTGTTTATTTGCCCATGAATGTTTGCTTTCTGGTCATACAATTTCTTTTGAATATGCTATGCTTGTGATTTCTGAGGTTTTAACTGAAGTCCAAGAGAGAAGAGAATGAGTTTCAATTGTTTTTCTGTCTGAGCCAGGAGATTCCTGCACCGAGTGCAGTTGAATTCATCCACATAGAGTGCGTTGATGATGCTCGACAGTTAAAGCCTTATTCTCATCCACCCAGAAGTTGATGTGGGTTGGTAGAGTCATGCAGGAGAAGTGCAGGCTGAACTTGAAATCTCAGTGGCTAATATGAGCAGAAGAAGGCAAAGACTGCTGTTGCCAGAAGTGCACAGAGTCTAAAAGATTCAACACTTTGAGAGTTGTTGAAGGTCGAGCACGAGAAGTGCGTGTAAAGTCTCTGAAGGAGTCAGAGTTAACAAGATCAGGAGGGATAGTTCCTTCATGATACCGTGGAGAAGGACCCAAGAGAAGGTTCGAACATAGACTACTTTAAAGCGGAAGAAACCCCGAAGGAGGAGGAATCGACGGCCAGGTCTCGCTAAAGAACCTCGCGAAGTCCCGCCGACCGTTATATCTTGGAGAAGTTGCACAATATTTATTCCTTAAGCGCACAGGGGAGGAACCAAGGGCCATCGGTATCCATCTTATCAGGGTTTGTAGAGGTAGGAGTTTCATACTTGTTGAAATCACGATTAGCGATTTCTCGACGAAATTGGAGTCATTGATCGCTACGGGGACACGTGGAATGAGATCTCGGGAAGTCAGGGTTCGACATTCGGGATTTTCCAGTGCAAAGGGATTGCGACCTTTGAAATCGTGATCATGAGATTCCCGATAGAACGGAGGGAGGAGGCGACATGGAAAGGAGAGATTGCACGTGCATATCGGAGTTAGGGGTTCGGAAATTTGTGGTTCTAGAAAACCGCGACATCGTGTATGCCAATTTCCTGATAGGGAAATCCCCGACAGGGACAGAGAAGCATTGGCACCAAGACCCATCAGGTTTCGGGGTTTTGGATAGCATGAGAAATGTGCCCACAAGTTTCACGATAACGCGAAACCTAATTTCCTGAAAAGACTACAAGGAGATCAATAGAGCATCCTGTGGGTGATGAAGGGTTCCGATACAGGATATGAAGGGCATCGTAGCTCTTCGGGCCTGAGGAAAAGAAGGTCCTGGTGTGCGTGGACGTGCCTCGGGTGGTGTCTGTGCCAAGAGTGGTATCAGAGCCGAAAGACTCTTTGTTTTCTGTAACAGAGAAAGAAAGGAATTCATCATGCCGCCAAGGAGAGAAAGACAGTCACCTGACCCAGAGGATAGGGAGGTGAGAAGAAGAGGTAGGCCAACAGGAAATCCAGAAATGGAAAGACATATGAGAGATCTCCGAGAAAGACTCGAGGAGATGGAGACAACACAAAGATGCAGAGTTGGTGTAGGGGATCTTAGTGATTCCGAATTTGAAGAGGAAGTTGGACATGAAGAAGAGGTCACAGCAGAGGATGCATCAAAAGAGCGATTGATTAAAGCTATCACCAGGATGAGTTCGGAGACAAAAATGGATATTCCATCTTATGAAGGAAGTTTGGATGTAGAAGAGCTATTGGACTGGATCAGGGCTCTTGACACCAACTGATTATGAGGATATCGAAGAGGATAAAAAGGTTAGGCATGTTGTCATGAAGTTGAAGGGACATGCAGCATTATGGTGGGACGAGCTTCAGGCAGATAGACGTTCCAAAGGAAAACAAAAGATCAAAAGTTGGGATCGAATGATTGTTAAGATGAAAGCGAAATTCATCCCAAGGGATTATCAGATCACACTGTTCAGGCGAATGCAGAACCTGAGACAGAAGTTGATGACGGTGAAGGAGTACACCGAAGAGTTTTACAAGCTCAATATCCGAGCAGGTCATCAGGAGAGCGATGATGAGAAGGTAGCCAGATATATGAATGGTCTTATATATGACATTCAGAATGAATTAAGCATGACAACTATCATAACGGTGGAGGATGCTTACCAGATGGCTCTGAAAGTCGAGGAGAAGTTGATCCGTAAACAAGGACAGCGAGGGTGAGGCAGAAGTCAGCCTAGAAACAAGGCAATTGCCCAAGAGAAATATCAGAAGCCCAAAGAGGAATGGAAGAAACCTCAGGGTAAGATTGAAAGAGGTGGAACCTCACAGAGGCAGCCATATGTTGAACAAAGAGGACAACAAAATGATCAGCGAGGAGAGTATGCTGACGCAAACACTTTTCCTCGTACCAGAGGTAGAGGAAGAGGCCGAGGTGGAGTCATCACATGTTTCACATGTGGAAAGGATGGGCACAAAGTCGTTGATTGTCCAGACAGAAAGACGGACAGAGGAGAAGCTCACATTACTGAGGCACAAAGGTGTGATGTTGAGAATGAAGACACCGGAAGTGGGAGGTCACTGACGGTTCACAAAGTTCTCTTAACACCCGAGAAAGAGGTAGAGGACACAACTCAGAGGACTAGACTATTCAGGACCACATGCAAGACCAAGGGCTAGAAATGCAAGGTCATTGTGGACAACGGAAGCACCGACAATCTCGTTTCAACCGAGATGGTGGAGAAATTAGAGCTGGAGACGACTGATCACCCGAGTCCATACAAAGTTTCGTGGCTACAGAAGGGACATCAGGTGAGTGTCACTAAACAATGTCTAGTTGATTTCAAGATGGGTGAATATAAGGATAAGTTCCTATGTGATGTCATTCCCATGGATGTTTGTCATGTATTACTGGGTAGACCATGGAAATATGACCGAAATGTAGTTCATGACAGGAGAATGAACACATACACTTTGGAGAAGGATGGGAGGACGCACAGATTGCTTCCGAAAAAGGATGAGGAGGTGAAACCGGGAGTAAGAAACACCATACTTCTCATGAGTGGGAAGGAGCTTCTCACAGAGATGGAGAAGAAGGAAGATCCACAATTCTTTGTAGTCAGGAAACCGAGAATTGTCCTGACTAGCACAAGAGTGTATGATCTGCCAGATGAGATTCAAGAACTGCTGGGAGAATTTTCTGATATCATCGTGGACGAATTACCTCATTCGTTGCCACCAATGAGGAGTGTGAGTCATCACATCGATCTCATACCCGGAGCCAATTTTTCGAATAAGGCTGCGTCCAGACTGACGCTGTAGGAGAATGAGGAAGTTAAGAGGCGGGTACAGGAGATGCTGGATAAAGGACTGGTGAGGGAGAGCTTGAGTCCGTGTGTTGTTCCAACAATGATTAGTCCGAATAAGGATGGAGGCTGGAGGATGTGTACAGATTCAAGAGCGATAAATAAAATTACCACCAGGTACAGATTTCCACTGCCAAGAATGGATGATCTGATGGATTGCTTGAGTGGGGCAAATTATTTTTCGAAGATTGATCTGAAGAGCAGATGTCACCAGATTCGCATGAGGGAAGGTGATGAATGGAAGACAACATTCAAAACAAATGAAGGTTTGTACGAATGGTTGGTCATGCCATTTGGAATGACAAACGTGCCAAGCACATTCATGAGACTGATGAATGAAGTCTTGAGGGAATTCATCGAGAAGTTTGTAGTCGTATATCCGGATGATATATTGATCTACATTAAGACAAAGGCTGAACATTTGAAACATTTTACCATTGTAATGAGGAAGCTACAACAGGAGAAGCTGTTGATCAACATGAAGAAGTCCTCATTTATGAAGACAGAGCTCATTTATTTGGGTTTTGTTGTTTCAGCGAATGAGTTGAAAATGGATCCGGAAAAGGTGGAAGTGATTAAGAATTGGCCATCACCGAGAAATGTTTTCGAGGTGAGAAGTTTTTATGGAATGGCTAGTTTCTACAGGAAATTCATTAGAAATTTCAGTGGAATTAGTGCAGCGATGATGGATACGGTGAAAAAGTGACACAAGTCTTTTGATTAGACAATAGAGGCTGAGAAAAGCTTCAATCTGTTGAAGTGGAAGATCACAGAGCAACCAGTGTTAGTGTTTCCAGAATTTCAAAAGACATTTCAAGTGAAATGTGACACAAGCGGATATGCCATAGGAGCGATCTTGAGTCAGGAGGACAGGCCAGTTGCATATTTCAGCGAGAAGCTGGATGAAGCAAAGCTGAAATACTCCACGTATGATAAAGAGTTTTATGCCATCATACAGGCATTAAAGAAGTGGAGGCATTACTTGATCCCGAAATAATTTGTATTGTACAGTGATAATCATGCATTGCAGTTTGTGAGTCAACAGGAGAAGTTGAACCAGAAGCATGCAAAATGGGTAGAGTATATTTAGAATTTCACATTCGTGATCAAACACATTTCAGGAACTGCTAACAAAGTGGTTGATGCTTTGAGCAGAAAATGTTTGTTGCTGCAGGAGTTCCGAGTCAAGACATTGGGTTTTGAGAATCTGAAGGACATGTACACCGGAGATGCAGACTTTGGGGAAGCATATGAAGCAGCTGAGAATCCCGTTCTTAGAGATCAGAGCTCATGGATAGACTACATGATCCAGGAGGGATTGCTATTCAGAGGAAATCAACTGTGTATTCCAGATTGCTCCATGAGGGAGAATCTGCTAAAGGAAAAGCACAACGGGGGCTTAGCAGGTCACTTTAGTCATGACAAAACATTTGCGAAGCTAATCGAATAATATTTTTGGCCAGGTATGCGAACTGATGTTAAGAGGTTTGTTGACAGGTGTCGAATTTGTCAACATTTGAAGGGACGAAAACATAATGCCAGTTTTTATCAGCCATTACCCATACCTGAGAGGCCATGGGAGGCAATCAGCATGGATTTTGTATTGGGTTTGCTGAGGATGCAGAGAGGGGCTGATTCGATCTTTGTGGTGGTGGACAGGTTTTCGAAGATGGCACATTTTATTCTGTGTCATAAGACCAGCGATGCGACGCACATCGCAAACTTGTTTTTCAAAGAGATTGTTAGACTTCATGGATTGCCAAGAAGCATAGTCTTAGACAGGGACACCAAATTCATAGGACATTTTTGGAGGATGCTATGGAAGAAGCTAGGGACTAATTTGTCTTTTAGTTCATCTTACCATCCGCAGACAAATGGACAGACCGAGGTGGTCAACAGAAATCTTGGAGACTTGCTGAGGATCTTGGTGACGGAGCACCATACTAGCTGGGATAACATATTGCCACATGCAGAGTTTGCATACAATGATTCACTGAATCAGAGTACAGGCAAAATTCCATTTCAGATTGTGTATGGGACACAACTAAGGGGATTTTCTAAACTCAGGGAGTCAGAACAAACTACGACTAGCAGTGCTAGTGCAGAAGAATTCACTGAAGCGATGAAAGAACTTCACAGCAAGGTGAAGCAACGACTGATAGATTCAAATCAAGAATATAAGCGCAGAGCAGATCAGCATCGGAGACAACTTCAGTTTGAAGTTGGTGATCTTGTTCTAGCACACTTGAGGAAGGAAAGGTTCCCAAGGGGAACATATAACAAGCTCAAGATGAAGAAAATTGGACCCTGCAAGGTCCTGAAGAAATTTGGAGAGAATGCATACGAGATTGAGTTGTCAGATGGCATCAGGATATCTCCGATATTTAATGTTTCATATTTATACCCATACAGGGCTGGAGAAGCAGGGGCTGGAACTGAGGAACCAGTGGTCCGGTGGCATAAGAAATTACCAGTTGCAGAGAAGCCGCAGATGGAGTGCATACTGGACAAGCGAGTAGGAAAGAAGACCAGGCGGAAACAATATTTTGAGTACCTGGTGAAATGGAAGAATCACCCAGTCGAAGATGCTAGCTGGGAAAATGAAGCAGTGATACACAAGCATGGACAGACCATGCAGGAGCTCATTGACAGGAGCCCATGAAATTTTTCAAGCCGAGGAGTATGATGTAGGAGCATCGCTCACTCATCAAGCGAGCCAACACATTGAGAGGAAACAACTGGACAGCGCCAGCACACATTTTGAAATACTTTGGAAGTTGTTGCGCCACTCTTTAATGAAGTCATTTATAAAGAATCACACTTGTATTGTAAAGGGTACCTTGAGCCTTTTAGCTCTCATCCTTAGTAGATAGGAAGGCATTTAATAGATTTAATGCAGGTAGATAGATGTTTAAGTCTAGATTAGACAGTTCCAGTTTTCGAGAGGGAAAACGGATATAGACACCCTCCTTTTCACATTGTAAATGATTATTCAGAATTCCTTCATTCAAGAGAAAGAAGAGAGAGCAAGCAGAGAATTTGTGAAGAACAACCATGTGCAAATGTTTTTGAATTAATAGAAGAGAGTCTTTGATTCAATTTCATGGCTGGTGTTGTTTTCTCTGTGTATGGTGTTTATGTGTTCATGAATGTTTGCTTTCTGGTCATGCAATTTCTTTTGAATATGCTATGCTTGTGATTTCTGAGGTTTTAACTAAAGTCCAAGAGAGAAGAGAATGAGTTTCAATTGTTTCTTTTTCTGAGCCAGGAGATTCCTGCACCGAGTGTAGTTGAATTCATCCGCATAGAGTGCGTTGATGAGGATCGACAGTTAAACCCTTATTCTCATCCACCCAGAAGTTGATTTGGGTTGGTAGAGTCATGCAGGAGAAGTGCAGGCTGAACTTGAAATCTTAGTGGCTAATCTGAGCAGAAGAAGTCAGAAACTGCTGTTGCCATAAGTGCACAGAGTCTAAAATATTCAACACTTTGAGAGTTGTTGAAGGTCGAGCACGAGAAGTGCATGTAAAGTCTCTGAAGGAGTCATATTTAACAAGCTCAGGAGGGATAGTTCCTTCATGATACTGTGGAGAAGGACCCAGGAGAAGGTTCGAACATAGACTGCTTTAAAGCGGAAGAAACCCCGAAGGAGGAGGAATCGACGACCAGGTCTCGCCGAGGAGCCTCGCGAAGTCTCGTCGACCATCATATCTTGGAGAAGTTGCACAAGATTTATTCCTTAAGCACACAGGGGAGGAACCAAGGGCCATCGGTATCCGGCTTATCGGGGTTTGTAGAGGTAGGAGTTTCATACTTGTTGAAATCGCGATTAGCGATTTCCCGATGAAATTGGAGCCATTGATCGCTACGGGGACACGTGGCACGAGATCCCGGGAAGTCAGGGTTCGACATTCAGTATTTTCCAGTGCAAAGGGATTGCGACCTTTGAAATCGCGATCACGCGATTCCCGATAGAATGGAGGGAGGAGGCGACGTGGCAAGGAGAGATTGCATGTGCGTATCGGAGTTCGGGGTTCGGAAATTTGTGGTGCTAGCAAACTGTGACATTGCATATGCCGATTTCCCGATAGGGAAATCCCCGACAGGGACAGAGAAGCATTGGAACCAAGACCCATCGGGTTTCGGGGTTTTGGATAGCACGAGAAACGTGCCCACAAGTTTTGCGATAACACGAAACTCGATTTCCCGAAAATACTATAGGGAGATCAATAGAGCATCTTGTGGGTGACGAAGGGTTCCGATACAGAATATGAAGGGCATTGTAGCTCTTCGGGCCTCAGGAAAAGAATGTCCCGGTGTGTGTGGACGTGCCTCGGGTGGCATCTGTGCCACATCATGAATAAGGTAGATGAGGGTTACAGTTTCAATTGGTCCAAAATGTTGTCAGATAATTTGGCCAAGGAAATCCCTCATTATAAAACAATGAAATCAAAAGGGTATTAATGCAGCTGGTGTTAGCGAATTTTAATTGACAGAGCTAAATTTGAATAACTGTCGCTAAAATTGGCATATCCATTCTATTCGACAGAACCTCTATCGAATTGGTGGGTTAAGCACCTCTTGTGTTCTCTAGCACCCAATGGAAATCAATTTACACTTCATACTAAGCACCTCGGGACTATGCGATATGACCATAACCCAGCGGAAAACACAATGTACAAACTTTTTGTACTTACCTTTACTTTCCGCTCCCACA
>JZKD02S1776872.1:217914-234266 GCA_000966675.3 Picea glauca
GATATGGACGTATATTGGGGGGAAGGCTTCCTGGGACAAGGGGAATGGAATGATCATGGACACCACGGGAAGGAGGGAGTCCTTGGGGAGTGGAAAAGACTGTTTGATGTTTAGACAGGAGGGCTTGGAGGTCTTGGGGCATGGGTGGGATCTAGGTGGCTTGTATGGCGTGGAGTTGGGCTATGACACACGGGTGGGATCTCGGTGACTCGGGCATAGAAGATTTTTCAACATATTCTTCCTAAATATCCTCATAGATGGCCATAAAGAGATTTTGTTCCTTACATGTGTGGCCTGGGAAATATTTGTCATCAAAATTATAACATAGGCCTTTGAGTTGGCGTTCAGCCATTTCAGCCCTGGTCAATTTTTGGATTTTTAATGGGGCGGAGGGAGTGGTGGGGTTTACTGGTTTAGGGTGCGGGATAAAGGAAGGCTTACAGTTTTGAGAGGAAACAATTTTTTGTGCTTCTTTAGCTTTTTTGGTAGCCTCCACCCAAGTCGTAGGTCAAGCCATGAGGACATGTGCCCGAATCTCCTCCTTGAGGCCACTGATAAAACACTCTCAAAAGAAAGCATCAGTCATGCCCTCTGTTCAAAAGTCCAGATGCTCAAATGCAGCTATGAAGTCTTCTACTGTGCCTGATTGCTTCAATTTTGTCAAATGGCCTAAATGGTTGGTGTCAGTGTCAAAGCATTCATAAAGCTCAACAACAAATTGGGTCCAAGCAATATACCCTTGATGAGAAGTTTTTCTCCATTGCCACCATTGCCAGCGTTCTTGATCTAGATGGAGAACACCATACCAGAGTTTGGCCAAGTCATCTGTTATGTTGTAGAGAGATAAATAATGTTCCATTTGTGTGACCCAACCGGTGGGGTCTGAGCCATCAAATTTGGTTACATCCACCCGCAGAAGGCGTATGTCCCTTTGAAAGTGATGTGGTTGAAAGGAATGGGAAGAAGTTTCACCTTCAGTCTTTTTATGTGCCTCAGGAAAAGAGTCATCGGTAGAGAGATTGAGTTTGGTGCAGAGTGATGCAAAGAAAGATTACAGCTGGGTGGTCAGTTCATGTTTGACTTCCGCCATTGCGAACTGCACGACTACATTTACGGATGCATTCATGGAGGCATCACGGGAGGCAATAGTAGCACTGAGTTGTTGCACTTCTTGTTGGGTCTCAAGTAAACTAGATTGTAGGGTGTTGAAGCGAGACTCTAGTTCTTGGTTACGGGTATGGGCCATCATGATGGGTGAACTGAAAATGGAGTGGGCGGGGTCAGAAATTTTTGCAGAAATATGATATGGAGGAAAGTGATAAGTGAGAAATATGTTGCAGTGCTGAAATCCCCAAATTCTGAACCAGAGAGTATTTACTTAGCAACCCGAACACAGATGCGTGTCAATAGATCTCACCGATGTAATTTTTTTATGTTGTTGTTTATGTTCCCCAGGGGTTAGGTATTCAAGGGTTCTACAGAGAAGGGTTTTCCCTGTGCTACAACTCTCTGATATATGTGCAGTGTCCAACAGTAGTACTCGGCCCAATATCTCAGAGCATTAACTAAGGAGGATAGACCGTACCCTTAGTCGTACTACCCGACTACCCAGGTACTAGAGAGTATCTTCCCAAGTGTTGTTCTCAGTGACACTATAGCAGTCCAGCGGTCGATAGGTTTATCTAAAGAGGGCTTCAGGAAATCTAGGTTGATCCGTACACAAGTGTTGTTTGATGTGCTACCACTCGAAGGGGTACCAACAGGGGTTACAAGGGTGGCCAACAGATGTGTGCTTAAGAACCACTTGTATTTCATGTGTGTATGAATCCCTCAACCATGGGTTTATGCGCATAACGACAGATCTATGTGGCTTAAAGATGTCGAAATACGTTTCTACCCTGAAAAAAAAATACCCACAATTTCTGCCAAGGAAAGTGCTCTGATACCACTTGCAAGATACCTGATATATAAAATATGTAGAACAGAAATGAAATGCTAGAAATGACAGAATAACAGTAAAATATCTAGCATAATCTTCACAATACACAGATATGATATACAAAATAGCAACAGAAATAACACTTTGATTCAGATAGCAATGTTCACAGGCCTCTTCGAGGGGGCAACCTCCAGTCGAGCAGCGCTCTGTTACAATAATCTCTAAGCTAGGGTTTGCATACCCTTGACCCTTATTTATACTAAATGTGTCTATTAAGAGAAGCATCTAGAGGAAGATCCTTCTAGAAGAGGAAGCTTCTATTAGGTCTTCTTACATCTGCCTTATTCTATTTTATTGAAAGGTCTTATTAATATTGACCTTTATTACATCCGAATACATTGATCTACCTATGTGCGGGTTAGGACCTTAACAAAAACACAAATAACTGTTATTTAACTACATATCTGGTCATCGTGTCTCATGAGAAGCATGTTGTGGAGGAATAGATGATGTGCCCTACTCATATGGGAAAGGTGAAGGAGGAGGAGGAGGAGGAGGTACTGAAGAAGAAGCGCCATCACCACCCTAATCAACATCACCACCCTGATCAACATCACCTGCACCCTAATCAACATCACCACCGAGAGGAGAAGGAGGAGGTGTTGAAGCAAAACCTCCATGATCGTCACCCTGATCAACATCACCACCCCGAGGAGGAGGAGGAGGAGGTACTAAAGAAGAAGTGTCATCACCACCCTGATGATCATCGTTACCACCCTCATCATCATCCATACTAGAGGATGTGCCATCCCTCATCCCTACCAGTAACCTAGGAGCTCCAACAATATGACCCATAAGAGACGTCATATCGCACAAAAAGTATGTCCAGAGCTACAATATATCAGGGTCATCTCTGATCTCTCACATCTGGATAGGGCAGAATCTATCACCAACCAAAATTGACCTCAATTTGTCACACACCTCCATCCTATATCTGAGATCGAGCCTACGCAGCATGCAGGGTGGTATATGCAGCTGAGGACCCTGACCCGCCACAACCTCAAACTGTTGGACAAATGAGAGGGGGGGGGTGAATCAGTTGTTACTGTGCTTAAAAAATTATGCTTCTTTTGAAATCTTTACAGGGCACTCAAATATGATCAAAATAATGCAGGGAAATAAATAATGGCACATTCAACATCAGTCACATATATGAGAAACACAGAGATAGATATTTCCCAAGGAAACCCATACAGGGTAAAAACCTCTTCTTCTTTATATGATAAGTATTATTTACATTCTTTACATTATCATACATATGAGCACCAACTCATTGTGAGGCTACAACCTTAGTTTTGCAAGCTGCAACTTGCTGAGAGAACCAACTCTCTATTTTTCTCTAGCACCCACTAGAAGGAAGCACCAACTCCCTAGTTTCCCTAGCACCAACTCCCTGTGTTCCAGAACCCACTTGAACCTCTGAGGACACCAGTCCTCCCTAGCATCTCCCAACCACCTTGGATTATGAATATGAAATACTGAAACCTATTACAATGATATAGTGTTCAATAACAACTTACCAGTCTCATCACTGTTCTGCAAGATTTTGCTACTCAGACTTCCTCACTATCTTCCAGCATCCATCCGCTACCCATTCTGTTCTTCTACTTTTTATGCTCTGTGTGTCATATCCATTCACTGTACAGTTCTTCTTCTATTCTATTCATATGCTGCACTCTTCTCCTTCTTCACGCATGAATCACCTTCAACAACAACATCCATAGCAACTACAACAGCAACAAAAACTGCATCTCTTCTCTGTACTATGTATTTATATCTTTTGTGCACCTTGTGCATGCAATGCGTGCAATACCTCTGCATACTCACACCATGCCGATATCCTCCACAACTCGAGTGCTCTGTCTGATCATCATCGTGACTCTTCAGCTTCTCTAGCCGTTTTTCCATTTGTTCAGCATCACTGTATGTTATGTTGAGATTCCTCAGCCTCTATGGAAGTTCAGACTCTTCATCTTCTCTATGATAGTCGAGCTCACATTCTCTGTTCCAGTTACAGGATTCAATGCTCATCTAGTTGTCAATTGCCTCCACGAGCATCTTCATCCCTCTTGAAGATTCCCAGAGACTCTTCATCTCCTCTGTCAATCACCCCGAAGTGTCTTCGAGTCCTTTGGAAGAAACCATCAGTGGTTTTTGGCAGTTACACTGTGATGTGTAACAGTAGCCCTCCAATCTCCTTCATTTTCATCTGCACCATTGGATTAGCTCTGAAGGATATTGTCATGATTTACGTGTTTGTCACTTTTGTGAATCGAAGATTCTGCGATGAGGCATCTTGACTCTTCATGTCACGAGCTCCAAAAAGGAGCTTGGCTGATCTAGCTCCCTCCTCTATGTGACCATAGGCGGTGACCACCAGTTACAGTGAAATTTCACCTTTTCGGTATTTTGGAATTCATACCAGATGTGATCCCTGAAATTTTGAGGTGCATCTTATCTGCACTACGTCCTTCCTCCTCGTGACCACAGGCGGTGACCACTGTCTAAGCTAAAAGGCGCTACAAACTCATGATCTTCATCGAACCTGATCGACGGTCCATGATCTCGATGAATCAACGGTCCATATATTTTTGCGATCTCGCATATCGTTGTTCCTTAGATGGAGGCTCTTGTCACTCCAAGTCATGATAGGAGAAATTCTGAGATAGAGCTCAGATCAACGGTCCATGTTCTTGGTGATCTGACGGTCCTGATATTTTTGTGAATTTGCATCTCGTGGTTCCTTAGATGGAGGTTCTTGTCACTCCAAGTTGCGATAGGAAAAGCTCCAAGATGGAGCTTATATCAACGGTCCAGAACCCTTGGTGATCTGATGGTCTAGATCTTATCGTGAGTTTGCATCTCACAATTCCTGTGATGGAGGTTCTAGTCACTCCAAGTCATGATAGGTGAAGCTCCGATATGGAGCTTAGATCAACGGTCCAGAACCCTTGGTGATCTGACGGTCCAGATCCTATCATGAGTTCGCATCTTGCGATTTCTGTGATGAAGGTTCTCGTCAATCCAAGTCACAATAGGCGAAGCTCCAATATGGAGCTTTGTGGTGCTTTGATCTTTCGCCACGCGTCCTCTTGATCAATGATCCACGACTGTCCCCAATGGATGGTCAGGATCCCTTCACAGTTTTGGAGAGTTGGATGACTCTTGGACTTATCCACCTTGCAGCTTCACCATATATAATGCCTATTGAGCCTTTGTAGATACCCTATATCCTACAGCCTACAACTTCTCATGATTTCTCCACTTCGCGATTTCCCCGCTTCACAATTTTGTCCACCTTCACGATTTTTCCACTTCGCGATTTCGCCACTTATAATGGAGGGTATTGAGCCTTCAAGTCCTTATCTACAAAACTCCAAAATGGAGTCAGACCAACATATTTTGTCATTTCTCATTTTTCCTCCTCATGCTCTTTAATGAACGTGCAGGTTCTCCCTGATCCAACGATGGTCGGATCTTACACTCAGATCTGATGCCTAAGATCTGTTCTCCTCTTCTTCTTATTCTTCTTGTCCACAAATAGATTTGATGGTCATTGGGGATTCTAAATAAGATCCAACATTCACTGTTGCTCCTCCTCTTCCATTATCACTGCATTGTTGATCATGCTGATCTTTGCCATTGTTGTTCTTGCCATCAATGACAAGCTTACTCCCAACTGTAAAACTTCCAACAATCTCCCCCTTTGGCATTAATTGCAACCTTGAATGGATGCACTAATCTGTTTGGACCTCCAACTATAGCATCTGATCTAGACCACTCCTTTTCTCCCCCTTTGACATCAATGTCAAAGAAAACACGCTCCCCCTAAGCTGTTGCATTAATTTTAGGAGGTATCAGATATGCAACCAATACAGGACCCCCTCTAATAGGATGGACTCTCTTAGATGTGAGATGGGATGACACCCAACTTCTGTCTGAGATATTCAGATGGTGTCTTGGCTAGAGGTTTAGTAAATATGTCTACAATTTGTTCTGTAGTGGGAATGTAATTGACCTGAACAATCTGATTGGTGACCTGCTCTCTCAGAAAATGATATTTTATGGGAATATGCTTGGTCTTGGAGTGGAATACAGTATTTTTAGACACACTGATGGCACTTGTTTTATCACACTAAATTGGGATCGATGTAGTGTATTTTACCTCCAAATCTACAAGTGTCTGAATCATCCATAATACCTGAGTGCAACAGGTAGCAGCAGCAATGTACTCTGCCTCTGTGGTTGATAAATAAATGGAACCTTTCTTTTTACTAAGCTAGGCTACTAAGGAGTCACCAAGGAAGAATGCTCCTCTACTAGTGCTTTTTCTCTCATCAACACAGTTTGCCCAATCTGCATCTGAATAAGTAGGCAACTGAAGATTTTGATTTCTAGGATACCATAGACCATAAGTCATTATTTCTTTCAAATACCTGAATATCCTTTTGACAGCTTGCAAATGACTCTGTCTAGGTGCAACCTAATATATTCCTACCATTCCTACAACATGCATTATGTCTGGGCGAGATGTGGTGATGTACAGTAGGCTTCCTATCATTGATCGATATGAGCTTTGATCAACATCAAGTGAATCATCATCCTTTCTTAATTTACATCTAATTACCATAGGTGTACCCACAGGTTTAGAATCTTCCATTTGAAACCTTTTCATCATTTCTCTTAGATATTTTTCTTGAGAAAATAACATCCCTTCGTGCCTTTGAGTAATTTGTAGACCAAGAAAAAATGACAGTTCTCCTATCATAGACATTTAAAATTCAGACTCCATGGCAGAAACAAACCATTGTACCAATAAATCCTTATTACATCCAAAGATGATGTCATCTGCATAGACCAGTACGATGAGAAAATTATTATCCTCTGTTTTAATATACAGATTATTGTCAGTTGTTCCTCTTTTGAACCCTTTGTCTTTGAGATACATATCCAGTTTGTGATACCAGGCTCGAGGGGCTTGTTTTAAACCATATAAATCTTTCTTTAGATTGCATACTAATTCAGGGTTATCAGACAGTTTGAAACCCTCTAGTTGTTCCATATAGACTTCTTCACTTAAATCTCCATTTAGAAAGGCTGACTTGACATCCATTTGGTAGACTTTAAACCTTTTATGACAAGCATAAGCAAGAAACATTCTAATAGCTTCTAATCTTGCTACGGGGGAAAATGTTTCACCAAAATCTAGTTCTTCTATCTGAGAATAGCCTTTATAGACTAACCTTTCTTTGTTCTTGATAACTTGTCCTTGCTCATTCAACTTATTCTTAAAGATCCATTTGGAGCCAATGACATTTTTACCTTCAGGTATTTGAACCATCTCCCTCGTATTGTTTTTCTCAATCTGATCAAGTTCATCATTCATTGCTTTAACCCAGTGATCATATTTGTTGGCTTCATTGAAATTCTTGGGTTCCAGCATGGATATGAAAGCTATATGAGATTGTTCGGTGGTTTTGATTAGCTTTCTCCTGGTTTGTACACCTTTTTCTTTTTCTCCGATTATCTGACTTACAGGATGATTCTTTTGAATGATTTTAAAGGAATTTGAAGTTGACTACTAATTTGAGTCTGTCTGAGTGTCTGAGTCTTCATCTAATTCAGAGTCTTCATTTTCTGATTCTTGGACCTATTTATTTCCAGCTTTAGTTGTGTCTTTTGTAGAAGACTCATTTCTGTACATCTCTCCCGCGGGGATTCCTTCATCAACTTTTACATCAATACAGTCAACCATTTTATGAAGCCTCTTATTATAGCATCTGTATCCTTTATTGTTTGTAGCATACCATAAGAATATACCTTCATTAGCCCTGTAATCATATTTGCCAAGGTTTTCATCATTATTCTTTATATAGCATTTACTCCCAAAGACTTTGAAGTGTTTAATTGAAGTAGGTATTCCAAACCACAATTCATAAGGTGTCTTGTCACTTTATGGTCTGAGGTGGGCTTTGTTAAGAACATGGACTGTTGTGTGTATTGCTTCTACCCAGTAGGTTTGAAGAATGTTCTTCTCATTCATCATTGACCTGGCCATTTCCTGCACTGTTATGTTTTGCCTCTCAACTACTCCATTTTGTTGTGGAGTTCTTTGGATTGTGTATTTTCTCTTGATCCCATGCTCATTGCAGAATTCCTTGAAGTCTCTTGACATAAACTCTCCTCCCGAGTCTGATCTTACTGCATTTAACCTATTCCCTATTTGAGTCTCAGTTAAAGCCTTAAATATTTTAAACTTCTCAAATGCTTCAACTTTTTCTTTGAGAAAGGAAACCCAAGTAAGTCTGGAGTAATCATCGATAATCAACATGAAGTAGTTTTCTTTCCATGTGGCTTCCTATCTTGATGGTCCACATAAATCCATATGAACTAGTTGGAGTGGTTTCTCTGTTGAAGTAAAACTCTTGGACTTAAACTGTGTCTTGTTTTGCTTCCCTACTTAGCAGGGTTTACACATTGAATCTTGGGGCTTTGATATCCTCGAAAGATCTTTTACTGCCTCGAGTTTTTTGAGTTTGATTAAGTGGTCAAAGTTTAGATGTCCAAATCTCCTATTCCATAACCAACTTTCGTCATGTCTACTTAGATGACATTCTTCTCTGTTTTCTTTTAGCACATACACTATTTTCTGTCCCTATGTCTTTGGCCACCACTTGTCCTGAGGTTACAAATTTTATCTTGCAGTCCTTAGATTTGAGCACCACTTCACATCCTCTATCACACATTTGACTTACACTGAGAAGATTATGTTTCAGTCCATCTACAAGGATAACATCTTGGGCTTTTATTTTTCCATTACTTAAGCTCACCATCCCTTTGCCCTTTATTTTCCCTGGAGGATCATTTACAAAGGTTACGTTCCCTGATTTTCTTTCACTTAGAGATAGAAACTTGCCTTTTTCTCCCATCATGTGTTTGGAGCATCCACTGTCTATATACCAAGGATTAGTTTTTCTTTGAGCGGACAACACTAATCCACACTTGTCACTTTCCTTCTTCTTCCAAAACTTAACATTTTCAGCAAGGGATTTTGAATCTGGTTCATATTCCCTTAGATGACAGTCAGTGGATTTGTGTCCATAGTTATGATAGATGTAGCATTCAATCTCATTGTTCAACAAGTCAAACTTATTGGTGTAACTAGGGATGATTTTAGGGGCTAAATTTCTCTCATGGGCTAATTTTCCATTGTTTTTCCAAAAACGAGATTCGTTATTTTAAAAATGATTTGCCCAAATTCTATAGGATAAAATTATTTTACCTTAAAAATCGCCAAAAATTTATAAAAACTATATAAAATCCTTAGAAATTTGAATATTTTTACAAAAATATCCCTAATCATTTATAGTTGGCATATGAAGGATTAGTAGGATTCACCAAGGTTTCTACATTTAAAAATAAATTTCCATCCTTAAAATCATCCCTAGGTGCAACATTGTTTACTCATTGACTGTTGATTATTTCTTGACCTCTTTAGTTGCATATCCCTGGACTTAATTTGGCAATTCGCAATCAGTGAAGGTTTGTTACTTGGTTGCATCATTCTTTGTTGTGGCAAGTATTTATTCCTTTGAAATCTTAATTGCTCATATCTAAGTCTTAAGGAACAATTTATATCTTCGTGACCAAAGTTAGCACAGTAGTAACAATAGCCATAGACAAATTATTTGTACCTGGAAAATGGTTGTCTTCTTTGAGAAAATCGATTTATTCCAGGCTGATGACATCTTTCAGCACTGAACGCATTACTTCTTTGTTCTACAGATTCAGATCTGGCATTTTTACCTTACTCGACCTGGGCGGCTGATTGTCTTCCTTTGTTTCTGCAGGTTTGTTATTGTCATTGGTTGTACTTTTGACAAACTTGATGGGTTCTTCATTTCCTGGCTTACCACTGCTTGATCCCTCTTCATAACCCAAGCCAGTTTTCATCTTTGGATTCCTTTTCTAATTCAGAATGGTGGCCAATCCTTCTGAGGCTTTGATACTTGACAGATTCTGATTATACAAGGATTGAAACTTCTCCATTCCTTTCCTCGTTTTCACTACTTCTTGTTCTAATGCTTCACATCTTGCATTATTTTTTGATAGCTGTTGTTTTAGAATCTCTTCGATTTTCTTTGCCTCTTCCAATTCTACTTTTAGTAAGACAAGGTCTTCATCAAGTTCTTTATTGTCTTTCTTGAACTGTATCAACAATTGTCTTTGCTTTATGTTCTTGATTCTTAGTCTGTCAATCTCTTCTAGTGGACTGATCAATTCTCCTTCCATGTCAACCATATCTTCTTCTTCATCACTCCCTGTTCTTTTATTATCATAATACTCTTTGGCCATAAGTATGAATTCATTTAGTTTATCTTCAATAGAGGAGTCATCTTCCTCATCATCTAAAGGATCATCATCATTGTTTACACACAGACTTTTCTTCTTAAAGTTTTTCTCTTTTAAGAAAATTTTGTGTTTGTACTTCTCCTTGTTGTTCCTGAGTCTGTACTAAGGCTTAAAGTACAGTGTCAAGGCATCCGAAAGTATGTAAAAGATAAATACAAAGATATATGTTAACCTTCGGCATAGGAAACTAATGAAGGTTTCTACGTTCTCGTTGTCTAGCTTCCAACTGCTCTTGAGTAGTTATATCACGCTCAATGGCTGCCCATGAAAGTTCTAATTCCTCCTGAGTATTAGTAGTTTTAAGGATTGTATCGAAAAGATTCAAGGCGATATGAGTTTGATTAGAGAGTCCGGGTTGAATATTAGGTTGAGTTACTGCATGGACAGGCATTGAAGGAACCGTACCAGTATGGAAATGATTAGGAAGAGGTTTTAACGTTGTTTCAATTTGGTTTTTTAAGGGGTATTTTTGCATGAAGAAAAAAATGGAAATGCAAACTGAAGGCCTTTTACTGTAACTGTATTTATTTTAGCAAAAGGTATGGAATAAGAGAAAAAACATTTATCTATGGATAACGTAAGGCTCCTGTCAATAGAGACTCACACATACACAGAAGAAGAAATTGACATAGAAATAATTGACATTGTGTAACTAAATATAAAATCCTGTAAATGTAAATTGGTCTTACACCTGCTGATAGCTGATGCAAAGGAAAGACAAGAAACAATTACAAAAATTTAGAATCCCCTCACTATAGTAGTGGTCGTACTAAGTTATAGTGATACACATCAATTATGTAGAGCAAAATGAAAAGAAACAAAGAACATAACGAAACAAACTTTCAACACAGTCGTGACGGAATCTTCAAATCTTCAAATCTGTTGTATTAACTCCTCCAACGCAAAAAATACATTACAATGTTTGCCAAAAAGTCCAGCCCCCTGTCTCTTCTTTTTGTGATGTATTTATACAAAATTTTGCCTCTCGGTTCAGAAGAGACAAATTACTCCATCTGTCCGAATCCGTTTTCAAAAAAGTGCCAGGTGCTTGTTTTTGCTTAGATTTAATACATATGATACATTTGTCCAAAGAAAGAAATACAAGCTATGAAGGTTTTGCATTGACAGCTGGGGGGAGCCAAATAACTCCATTTCACCTATTCTGTCTTCAAGAAGTGCTAGGTGCTTGTCCTCGCATGGATTCAGTGTACTTGATACACTTGTTTACAAACTGGGTCACAAGCTGTGAAGGTTCGGCTCGACAACTGGCTTCGGAAAAATAACACTCTCGGGACAATTGTGGAATTTTATCATCTATTTGTACATTGACGAGTTCAAGAGCGCCGAGTTGTGCACTAGGCTGAATCAAATGTTTGTCGATTTGAGTCGGTTCTACCCTGTCCATCTTAGAGATTTCTGTTGAATTCCTCTCATTCTTCTCCTTCATGTCGAGAGAAATCCGATCTATATTCATCTGTCTCAACGCCCCTGTGTCGCCTCCAATCTCCATCCCTAACAGCTCACCATTTATGGCATTGCAGGCTTCTACTAATGAATTTGTCACTTTTTGAGCCTGCTCTTTGCTTAAAGTAATATCATGTTCCCAATTCTTTAACAAGATATTACCCCTAGTTTGTTCGGCAATGGTGAGCCCGGGAGGCCCTGAAAATCTGTTGTTGGTCACTATCACTGCCTCTTGGAAAGCGACCCGAGCAACCTCTACATTTCTTTCTTTGTCAGTCATATTCTCGGAGATCTGATGTATTAACAAACAGTCTTCTCGAATCTCTCCTACTTTGTTTAGCAGACTGTGTTGAGTGGAGGAGATCTTGCTCCGGATATCGATTACTCGGGATTTTACAATCTCGATGTCGATTACCTTGCTTTCTGTGACCTCCAACTGAGCCTGCAGCTATGTGATCCTATCCCTCTGCTGGTCCGATTGTACCCGACCATCTCGGATTGTAGAATTTTCTTGTTCCAGCTTGGTCTTGAGGACTTCAATTTCTTTCTTGTCGGCCAATCGAGCCAACTCGATTTATCCACTTGCTTGACTCTTAGCACTTTCTGCTGCCGAAGCCACCCTGGACTCAAGAGTCTTGATCAGGTGATTTTTTGCTTTGAGCTGCTTCTTTAACATTTCGACCGAGAATTGATTTGTCATTGCATACACTCCTAGCACTCCTGCAATTTCCATGGCAAATTCATATTTCCTTTTATTCATCCCATCGGTCATCACTTTGAATTTTTTAATAGTGGACTCTCCCTCTTGATAAAATTCTCGCTTCACCACAACTTTCCTCTTTTTGTCAAAGAAGAATTGATTAGGAGGGAGTTCCTCTGCCCTTATAGGCCTCAGTTCTTCACCAAATATCCATCCCTCGCTAACGCCTCCCTGTGCCGACTGCAAGGGTGTGACAGAGGTGATGGGTTGCCCGATCTACTTCGCACCCTTCCCGGGTGTGCTGCGTGGATCTTTCTCTTTCGGGGGGTCAGAGGTCTTCGTCCCTGCCTCCAGATTCTGAGTTTCCGGTGGGTCTGTGTCTTTTATTTCCACCTCCAGACTATGCTCCTTGGGAGGATCAGTAATCTCTTTTTCTGTTTCGGGATTCTCTTCCCGCTCAGGAATCTTCTCCTTTTCTGGATTCTTCTCTTGCTCAGGACTCTTCTACTTTTCTGGATTCTTCTCCTACTCAGGACTCTTCTCCTTTTCGGGATTTTTCCCTGTTTTGGGATTCTTCTCCTGCTCCCCTTCCTGACGTTTTTCAGGGTTAGAGGTTTTCCCCTCAGAACTTTCGGCCTCTTTTTCTTTATCTCTGGAATGTCCCAAACCTCCCAGCACCACGGGGAGACATCGTTTCCTATGCTCCTGAAATTTTAAAACCGAGGTCCTGTCTTCGGGTGCTAGGGATCTGATTCGAAATTGCACCTCCAAATAGGACCTCGCACCTCGGAAAACATCATCCGAGGGCGAACATTCATGTTCGAACCTCTTTAATCCACAATTTCCCAAATGAGTGCTTACAATTCCCTATGGATCATGCTTTTTGTACTCGATAGAGACTAGGCTCAAGTCTTCAATGGCTATAGCCTCAGCCTTAGCATGTACGAAATCTAATAAGGAATAGGAATTTAGCTGAACAGGGAAAAAGAGCCATACCTTTTTTGATGACGCTTTGAGATCCTTGCTTACTCCACCGATTACTGTTTGTCGAGCAATCTCGCGACAGGCCAGCTTGTCGGGGATGAACAACATTAGTGCCGAAGGAGGGATAGCAGCTCCGAACACTCTAAAATAAGAAAATTCCTCTTCCATGTACTAGTCTGCGATACGACTCAGATTCGCAACAATTCTATCTGAGATGCGGGGTGGCGAAAGACCAAAAATGGTGATGTGCAGGGGCACCATCACCCAGTTAAAAATCTCATAAATAAACTTGTTTGCGTTATTTTCCCACAGCTTATCGTGGTACTCATGAAATGTCTTCTCATGGGTTGGAATCCAAGCCCAATTCATTAAAGGAAAAGGTGTCATGGAGCATATTGCGTCCATGATATACGCGGACATCAAGAATCCGGATGGTTTTCCGGCTGCTTTTTGCTCCTGGTACTCGGTGACCCTGTTGAACAAACTATCGGAGAGAATTTTTTCCCAATTGAATGAGGAACCTTCTGCCACCCGAAAGATGAGAGGTACCCACTGGATATAAAAATGCACGGTATCCTCCCATCTGAAAAGCCGACAAGTCATCATCGCCACATACATAAAATTTGGCTCCTACGAAGAAATTGAATACACGCCCTTGTCATTCACTCTGAATGTCGCGGAACATGAAACCCAGTCTTTTATCAAGCTTGGCATGGTTTTTTCATATTCTTCGCACTCCTTCTTTTTGAATTCCGCCAGGAATTCTTTGCCATACGTGTATTCAGAAGTTGCTGGGAGCTTATACATAGACTAGATATGCTCAGGCCTAAAAGTCCCGACCATGGCCTGTCGATCATTTAAGATAGTTCTGGAGGGCAGGTCGATGTGATCCAATGCCCATCGGATCATGTCGTAGTATGGGAGAAACCGAGGTCTGGTTGCAACCAGGTGCATTCCCAACTGAACAATTGTCTTGTACTTAGTGTTCAGATCGTCCTTCACAATATCAAGGTTATCGTCATCAGACTCTGAATAGTCTACCAGCTCGGATTGTAAAATGTCTGAAATAAATGACCAGGTGGGTACTGAGCCACCCGTCCGAGGCGAAGTATCTGAGACGTTGTCCGGACCCTGTGCTGCAAGCTCGACATTTGCTTTCGCTTCTCTCCTTGGTGCCATATCTGAAGCTTGCTTTTTTGCTCTTCTGCAGTAGACCTGTGTATACATGCGGAGATGAGTATCCTTGGAGAAAAGTGAGTTCTATGCGTTTAAGAGAAATGTTTTTAGAATAGAACGAAACTTTCGTATATATTTGAAAATCCTGTACCTTTGAAATAAACCTGTCAAATCGCAAATAAAACCAAATTTATTGTATAAATCCGATCTGATTTATTCGAGGATTTACCCTGATTTCTCATTAATGTCATCAATATTGGGCGGCTTGACAGGTACTCGGGTTATGGAGAGCAAGTAAATACCTTGTGAAGTGTGCCAACCTTGAAGCGCGGGACGTATTTGGTTTAATTTAAAATTACCCATCTTAACGACTTAAAAAAATTTCTCGCCTTTTGCTGCATCATGAACTTCCTTTCCATATTTTGACCCTTTAACTCGTGAGACTGCGAGTTCCGATTTTAATGAAATCAATGGTAATCATGATTTGGGGCATCCTTGATTACGTAATTAATTTACTTGCCATATTGCGACTCGGGAATTCGAGGATAGATTTTTAGGAAAATGATATGCCGAGTCACGATATCGCGATGTGGCGATAATTAAGGCTCGAATTAAGAGAAGGGAATCTTAGATTAGGCGACTAATTAATCTTTCCATAATCATGTCGCAATTTCGTGAATCGGGGTTTTGAACACTTTAACTTCATGAAAGAAAAGTATCGAGTGGCGATGTGTCGAGAACCAACATTAACCATGGTTAGTTTTGTACCTTTAGTTATCGACCAAGGTTCTCACAAAAGCTATCGCGTTCTCGGCTATTGGGGATGTAAGAACAAAAACTTGGCCTCGACGAATGCCGAGGCGCGAAATACCGACGATGTCTAAACAAGGGTTAAAGGTTTTACCATAGTCAATGCCTTGGGTAAAAAATTGAAAAACGAGTTCGCAGTTTTGCGACTCAGGACTTGCGAATTCAAAAATTAAAGTGTCCAAATTGCGATATCCGATTTGCGATATTCCAAAATAAAACAACAAAAATAAAACATACTTGCGAAAAATGGATCTTTTCTTTTGAAAGTGAAAAAGCATTGCTATTCAGACGACAAGATTTAAGAGTCTTATGATTTTGGAAGGAAAAGAAAAACAACTTTATATCTCAAGTATCAAACGTTGAGAATTGCGCGAGGTGAAAAAACAAGGGCGGCTCCAACACTCCTCATCATCACATGTCTGATCCTTTCCTTTGTGGGGACATTTATTTGCAAAATGACCTATCCTACCACAGTTGAAACATTTTAAAGGCAGTTTACCTTTGTATTTGCCTGATCCCTTCTTCAGTCTCTTCACAAATTTTGCTTCAATTTCATCGAGCTTAGAATCCTCATTCCTGTTTCCTTTAAATGATGTTTTTCTGGAGGTGGGTTTATCTTTAACTATTCTTATTTCATATGCAGTCAATGTTCCTAGTAGTTGATCAAACTCCAAGGTTTTTAGGTCATTAATTTCTTCTATAGCAGAGACCTTCGGGTTGAACCTATCTGGGAGAGATCTCAATATTTTCTGAACTAAAGAAGGTTCATCAATTGTTTCACCAAGTGCCTTCATTGCATTTACCATT